>JALBZD010000428.1:0-28002 GCA_038050675.1 Globisporangium cylindrosporum | reverse complement strand
TCGTCATCTTGGACCGCGCAACCTCGACCTCGACCTCGACCTCGACATGCGCTTCACAAGATGAAGAGGAGCTCAAGACAGCTGGCTGCTCTCGAGGCAGCAGCCAGCCTCACAGTCAATACTAGCGGCTACTGCAAAAGCCTCTAATTTGGTGAAGGGACGACTGGCTGGCTGGCTGGCTGGCTTGCGCATTCTTTCAGTCTGTACTTGAAAAAGGGAGTGCAACCTGCTGGAGGCAAGTCAAGTTCCGTACTTGTGTATAACAAACAATAGCAGCGCTGGCTGATCTGTTCGATGCCTCTCTTACAGATCTCCGATTGCACAATATGTGAGTGACTCGTCAGCGGCTTTCAAGCCTCCATGGTGCTACTTTAAGAAAGACGCTGTTGTTGTGCGCAATTGTCGATTTCCATATGATGATGAGAAATCAGGAGACCACAACTCGAAGAGAACAAACAGCCAGAGAGGGAACTCAGATCTCCCAGTGGACAGACATTCAGCTCAATCTCGACATTTAGAGGAGTGAAGACGTCAAATGGAAAGTTGGTGCTCATATTGAGATGTTGACCTACGAAGTAGTATCAGTTTGATTCGAGAAAAAAGCTCCTAAACATGCAAGGTTGTTTTTCTGTTCGCCTGAGTTGAAAGTGGTGGAGGCGGAAGCGCCAAATGTGAATGGAGCAAGGGGAAACATTGAGAGGAAGCAAGCTGACCACGCCCATTGGAAGACCAGATCATAGCTCTTGGATGATGTAGTGGGTGCCCACCGACACTGGAGCATTGAGAGCAGCGACCGCGATCTCCTTCGCAGCGCGAACAGCGTTACGTAGACCAGCCGACTGGCGCGTCACGTAGCAGTCGCGGTAGAGCTTGTCCGCCTTGATCTCCAGAAGCGTGAGCTTCTCGACCGCGCTCGCCATGCCACGCACCGTGCGCTTCGGGCCGACACTCTCCCACATGATGCGCTGCGTCGCGAACAGCACCTCTTCGATTTCGTTCGCGTTCGCATCTCGGGTGCCGTCGATCCCAGCGAAAGGGTCCGCGTTCTCCGGACTTGACTCCAACTCGCGTGCGTTCTCCATGAAATGGTCGGCCGCGCTGCAGCCCCACACGAGCCCTTCCAAGAGCGACGTCGATGCCAGACGGTTCGCGCCGTGGACGCCCGTGCAGCTCACTTCGCCCGCGGCGTACAGACCCGGGACGCTGGTGCAGCCGCTGAGATCGACCTCGACACCACCGCAATGGTAGTGGGCCGCCGGGACGACCGGCATCGGCTCCTTGGTCATGTCGATCCCGCGCGCGAGGCAGTGCTGGTAGATCGTCGGAAAGCGGTTCTTGATCCACTCGCTGTCTTCGTGCGAAATGTCCAAGAACATGCACGTCTCGCCCTGCTTGTCCATCTCCGCGAGGATCGTGCGCGCCACAACGTCACGAGGCGCGAGCTCGCCGTCAGGGTGGTAGTCCTTCGCGAACGCGCGTCCACTGCGATCCCGGAGAATCGCGCCTTCGCCACGAAGTGCCTCTGTCAACAGGAAGCGGCGCTCGTTCGGAATGCACAGCGTCGTCGGGTGGAACTGCACGTACTGCATGTTTTTGAGCTTGGCGCCAGCGCGCGCAGCGAGGGCGATGCCTTCGCCGCGAGCGCCTTCCGGGTTCGATGTGTTCTTGTACACATCGCCGACGCCGCCCGTCGCGAGCATGGTGAACGGCGCGCGGTAGTGTTCAATCTTGCCGTCCGTCGAGACAGTTAGCGCGCCGACGCACTCACCGCGTTCGTTCTTCACCAGCTCGAACGCGCTGCGTCCAGAGATCAGCACGATGTTTGGGTGGTCGCGGATCGCCTGCACCATGCTCGTGGCGATCGCCTTGCCCGTGTGGTCAGCCTTGTACAGGATGCGCGCGCGGTTGTGCGAAGCCTCAAGCGTGAGCTTGAGTTCCCCATTCTCATCGCGGGTGAACGGCACGTTGGAGACATCGAGCAGGAGCTCCTCGACGCGGCCTGGGCCCTCGACCGCGAGTTTCTGGACCGCAACATCATCACAGACGCCGGCACCAGCACGGTGGACGTCCGAGGCGAGCAGCGCAGGCGTGTCATCCTCGCTCTTGTAGATGATCCCACCCTGCGCCCAGTACGTGGCGCAGTTGTGCGGGTCCTCCGCAGCAGAGATGACCGTGACCTTGATCCCACGATTCGCCAGGCGCAACGCCGTCGCATTGCCGGCCACGCCGCATCCGATGATGAGCGCCTTGCACTCAATCGTGTCGTAGGTCAGCGCGCTCAGCGACGCCGCACTCATGCGACGCAGGGCCGAGAGACTGATCTTGCGGCGCGGGATGACGGCATTGTTCAGGAACGCGTCGTCGTTGAACTTGACGGACGGCAGGCGCGTGGCCAACTCGAGCTGGGTCATGACGATTTCTTCTTATTTCTTGTATCAATATCAGGTGTAGTTGTCGCTTGGCTTTGGTAGAACTCCACTTAGTGCGTTGCAGTGAAGACGGGGTACTTCTTGTTAAATGTCCACGTGCTCTTCACGGACATATAGAAGCGGCAAGCGGGGGGAAAGCTTGTTAGGCCGCCAACTTGGCTTGAGACTTGACGCTTGGGGGCTTGAGTCTTCTTTCTCGCTTGCTTCACGAACGGCTCAACTCAATCGATGTACACACACAGAGACACTCGCGAGCGGGTACGTAGATTGGGAGAGTGGTTTGAAAGGCTTCGCTGGGAGGACGGATCCAAGTAGGACGCTCTGGGCTGGGGAGGCGGACGCTTGGAACAGAAGAGACCACTTGAGCTGGAGGAGGCAAAATGCGCAATAAGCTGATCGCGTTACTCGACGAGAGAAGCCCAAAAGGCGGGTGGGCGAGCGCCAAAAGCCAGGACCAGAAGAGAGAGCGAGAGCAAGAGCAAGAGAAGCGCGGGCGAGGAGAGCAAGCGAGCGACAGGGGGAGAGTTAGGGAAGGGGAAGGGGAATGAGGATGAAGCAGCGCGCTGTTAAATTGCAAAACTGAATGACAGAGCGTTTGTATACGGCATACTCACATCCAGATGTGAACAAGCGGCAGATTGTGGATAATGAGGGGTAGGGTTGGAAGTCAGCAGAATTGACGAGGAAGGAAACACTAAAAATGACGTCATAGGATACACACAGTGTACGCCGTCTTGCTTTTGAAGTCCTGAAACTCAAAACCAAACTAAATCCAGTCGTGCAGTGAAATGTACTGGTTTAACAGTTTACAATATAGAATAATGCCTCTGTGCGTAGCGTGCATAAATCAATGCAAGTCCTATCCCCCATCGGTGAGCGCCGATTGGAAGAAAAAAGAACCCGCTGCCGAATTGGGAGAAGATTCCATGTGATGTGGCGGCAAAACTGCGACACGAACGCCTCAGAAATTCGCGTGAAGCTTTGATCTATAACGGAGCTCGTCAAAGCTAAAGAAACTGCCAGACGTCTTTTGAAAAATGTTGGTTGTTTTGCTGGATGATTGCAAACCCCAGTTTGGGCGTGAGCGAAAATGCGCTTTAGCTCACGAAACCTCTTGCGCACTCTCTTCTTGAGCATTCTTTGTGTTGACAGTATGTGAGGTCTCCGATGCGCCGCATTAATAGCGAAGTCCCCTACCCAGCCACTCTTTTTCGCTGCGTGTGTAATGCCTGAATGGCTGGATTTTGTGAAGTGCGATTGCAGCAGAAAAAATCTTTAGGAAAATGCATACAAACTCCCATATGAAGCGCGAGTTGTCATCAAGCCATCGCTTGTCTATGAAGCAGAATGAGCAAAATTTACAAGTTCGAGTTTAGGTGAGGCTGATGCCTACTCGTACAGTTGCGCACTCCCAGAAAGAGAGTCAGCGCAGCTGGAGATGACGCATTTCGTCGAGTACTGTACCTGTTGCTGGCTACTGTCACAGATTTGGTACTGGTTTGTGACCAACGCCGCAAAAATCAGTACAGCCACGGTGCACATGCACGCGACCTTTCGCGACTCGTCAATCGATCCAGCCATCACTCATTCATTCTTTGTGCAAATCAAAACTGGACCTTGTCGCTCCATGCAACAAGACCACACTCACACTCTAGTGGAGAAATTCTGAGATCCCTCTCTTGTGTTGGCTGTTCCCTTCCGGTCTCACGGTATTAATAAATCGACACATCAACACGGGAAGGAGCTTTTCATCCTGTTGTCTGTTGTCTGTGTAGAGTACGCAAGCAAGTACGGTACTCACCCCAGAGGCATCCATCCATCCGCCTTTCGCTTCTTCAAGCAGCACAGTTCAGTTGGAAAGAATGCGCAAGCCAAGACCCACCAGTCGGTCAATTGCGGTGTTTGAGCTTGCGACTCGCACCCAAAGAATCGGATTTGGAGCGAGCTCCATGCATCCAAAGATCATCCTCCAAATTACGCTTTACAACAATGAGAAAAGGGATACAGTACAATGAGCTCATAAACATTCTCATCCAGCAACCGTCTGCTTCAGTCATTTCGGGCTGGCTGCTGCCTCGAGAGCAACCAGCTGTGTTGGGCTCCTCTTCATCTTGTGAAGCGCATGTCGAGGTCGAGGTCGAGGTTGCGCGGTCCAAGATGACGATGGCGTGTCGTACTTAGTAGCGAGTTTCCGGTGCGTGCGTGTCCGATAACCAGACTGTACGCTCACCTCGCCCTTTGGCGAAACGCTTTTCAGCCAATCAGCTTCCGTAGGAATATCTCCAGGATCTTGAAGAGCCGCCATGAACACGTGATAAAGCGGAGATATTGACCACCAAGAGCTCCCTCCGCACTGCCCACCGCAATGCGTGCGCATAAAGCGCCGCTGCTCTGCGCGAGTGTTGCTGCTGCATGCGTTCTACCAAGCGCCTGGGCTGCTGCGTCTAGCGGCGATGTGCTCGTCGAGACGCCGCAGCTGTCGATGACCACGCCGCTGGACATCGATGAGACCAGCATCGCGGCGGGCGTGGAGCACTCGTGCGCGATTTACACCAAGTCGTACAACGACGTCGGCGGCCGCGTGCTCTGCTGGGGACTCAACAACGGCGGACAGAGCTCTCCCCCGCCAGGTCAGTTCATCCAAGTGAGCGCCGGCCGGCTGCACACGTGCGCGATCCGCATCGACGAGACCGTCGAGTGCTGGGGCTCTGGCGCGCCGATTCGCAGACCAGACGGGCTCTTTGAGCAAGTGAGTAGCGGTGACTTCCACACCTGCGGCGTGCTCAAGGACAAGTCGCTGCAGTGCTGGGGTATGTATGCGTTACAGTGTCCTCATCTTTTGATGATGTCAAGTTCGTGTATTGCTAATGCGTCTGTGTCTGTGTGTATATGTCTGTATGTGAATGATGCCTCCTGCTAGGAGCTGCGGCATCGGGGATCGCGAACCCCCCAAGCGGCAAGTTCGTGCAAGTCAGCTGCGGCAAATCCTTCTCGTGCGCGCTGTCCACGGAGGGCATCGCCACGTGCTGGGGAGAAAACAACCGCGTGCGTGGCTCTGTGTCTACTTCCTCGCTCAGTAAGGGTCTGCTGATCGTAGCAGTTGTGCTAACCTCCTGTGTATGGTATGTTTGCTTTGTCCCTCCCTCTAGGGTCAGCTTAATGTACCGCCAGACACCAAATTCAAGCAGATCTCAGCGTCGCCCGGCAACTTTGCGTGCGGCGTCACGGCCGACAACGACATCGAGTGCTGGGGAGACAACCACCGCGGACAGTGCAACCCGCCAACAGACGAGAAGTACACGCTCGTGAGCGCCAGTCGCCTCGGAGCGTGCGCGATCAGGGTACAAACTATCCAGTCACAGTATGCGGACTTGGTACTTGAGTGTGGTAGTGCCGTTAACACTTTTGACTCTGGGGAATGTTGCTTTTCACAACTAGGCTGACAAGACGGTGGTCTGCTGGGGGATGCGCTCAGGGGTCACGAGCGCGCCTCGCGACGTCAAGTTTGACGAACTCACGCTCGGCTGGAACCATGGCTGCGGGATCCGCCTCGACGACGGCGGCGTGCAGTGCTGGGGCGATCGCGCCAGCAATCGTTTGGACGTCCCCGCCGTGCTCAAGTACTAATCAACATTGGTCGCTTCTTATTTGCTCAGTTTAGTTGTTTACAAGCTTGGATCATCCACCTACTGCAGTCTGCCTACCGCACATCTCGAAAGGGTTCGGCGCGATCTGCCACGAGCATGCGCTGCTGGCTTTGGCACACTTGCTCTTGAGCGACAGTGTGCGGTCGCGCACCAGCACAGTATTGCCGTGTTTGATTTTCAGTGCTCTAGCTACTGCAACCAAACAGCTGGTCTACGGACTGTCAACATTTTTCCGAGCTCCTTGCTCTGATGACGCATGTCCTTCTTAACTAATCACGCCAAGTTGCCATTTTTGATGAGCTAGAGGCAACAATAGACAGACAGTGACATCTTTCTCGGCCGCTTTACCGCTTTGAGGGCGTATGCAATGTGCCTGCTGCCCGCCAAACTATGACAGCCAAACACAGCATGATGGTCGATCGCTAGTGGTACGATCCATCGACTGGTGGCCATCCCCCCCTCTCTCTCTCTCTCTCTCTCTCTATGGCCAGGCAGCTGTTCCATCAAGGAATTGGATTGCACACCGTTTCTCAGTGCGCGCACTTCTAATGGATGATCGCATTCGCATGCTACTGCCTCGGTCACTTTCGAATTCTCCGTTCGCTATAGCCGTCGACGCAAAGAGGACCACGCAAGGATGGCAGAAGCGTAGAAGCACATCAGCTATGAATCCAGCCACACGTTCATGGCGCACGGCCCCACATCCTCTACGAGTACATCTCCACCAAGCTTGAAGCTGCTCTGGATCGCCCACTTCCCTAGATGCAGGTGCGCTTTAGCAGCCTCAATCTCTCTGCGGACATCGTCGTCGCCGAGGAAGACTCACCCAAGACCGAGCTGCCCACGCTGTGGAACGCTCTCAAGAAGTCGTTCGCGTCGGCCAAGAAGCACCAAGTACGCAAGGAGATCCTAAAGAACGTGAGCGGCGTCTTCAAGCCAGGCACTACCACCCTCGTCTTTGGACAGCCGAGTTCTGGCAAGTCATCGCTGATGAAGATCCTCAGCGGCTGCTTCTCGATGGAGAAGAACATCACGATTGGCAATGAGATCTTCTACAGTGGAGTGCCATAGAAGCAGATCACCAAGATCGTGCCGCAGTTCGCTGCCTACGTCGACCAACGCGACAAGCGCTGCTCTATGCTCACAGTCAAGGAGGCCCTCGAGTTTGCGCATACGTTCTCTGACAGCGAGCTATCTCACCGCGGTGCAGAGTTGCTGAACAAAGATATCCCTGAGGGAAACACGGCCGCTCTGGACGCTGCCAATGGATTGCTTGTCCACTACCCGGACGTGATCATCCAGCAGCTCGGTCTCCAGAACTACCAAGATACTATCGTTGGTGATGCCATGCTCCGTAGTGTCTCGGGGGGAGGGGGGCGCAAGCGGGTGATCACCGGCGAGATAAAGTTCGGCATAAAATACGTGACACCTATGGACGAGGTCAGCATTGGTCTCGGCAGTGCGGCGGCCTACGACATCATCAACACGCAGCGCAGCATCGCCAAGAAACTTCAAAAGACTGGCGTGAGAGCACTGCTCCAGCCGTCCCCGGAGGTGTTTTTGCTTTTTGACGACGTCATGACCATGAACGAAGGCGAAGCGATGTACCGCGATCCTCGCGAGCAAGTGACCGACTACTTCGAGAGCCTGGGCTCCGTCTGTCTTCCAGGGTGCGACATTGCCGATTTCTTGCTCGACTTGGGGACGAAGCATCAGTACATGTACGAGGTGGAGGCTCCCAGTAAGCAGAGCACGCCACTTCCTCGCTTGCGAAGCGAGTTTGCTGAGATCTTCCGCAAGCTGGCCATCCACGCCGAGACCCTCCGCGCACTGGAGGCTCCTCTCACTCCAGAGCTTCTCGCGAACGTGCGCGACCACATGGACCACCTACTGGAGTTCCACCAGCCCTTCTGAGAGAGCACAGCGACACTCTTTCGACGTCAGATGCTGGCGCAGTTCTGCAACACTGCATTCATCGCAAGTCGCATGGCGATGATCGTGATCATGGGACTGCTCAATCCTTCGGCGTTCTACCAGTTTGATCCAAAGGATATTCAGGTCGTGATGAGCATTTTCTTTGCGCCTATGCTGTTTCTGGCGACTGGCCAGTTCCCGCAGCTCCCGACATTCTTCGCCGCGCGAGACATCTTCTACAAGCAGCACCGAGCCAATTTCTTCCGCACCTCGTCGTATGTGCTCGCCAGCACGGCAGTTCAGATCCCCATGGCGGTCACAGAGGCCCTCGTATCCGACATGCTCGTGTATTGGATGTGTGAGTTCGCGTCCAGCGCCAAGGAGTACATCTTTGAAGTGATTGTGGTCCTGGCCAACCTGATGTTCGGCACGTTCTTCTTCTTCCTCGCTGCGATCTGTCTCGACAACAACGTTGCGACGCCGCTGTCCATGATATCAATCAACGCTACGATAATCTTCTCTGGATTTATCATCCTCAAGAGCAAGATACCCGACTACTTCATCTGGATCTACTGGATCAACTCGGCGAGATGGCCTCTTCGCGCGCTGGCTCGAGCGACTCGGATGTTTACGTGAGTGAAGGTATCGACTACTGCGCCGGCAACAATGGGAAGGCCATGGGCGAGTAGTACCTGAGTCTCTATGACGTCGACAGCGAGAAGTGCTGGGTCTACTACGCGGTGATCGTGATGATGGCATTTTACGCATTGTTCATGACAATTTCGTACTTTGCGCTCAAGTTCAAGCGGTTCGAAGCCTCCGACAACGTAATCGCCAACAAGAAGGAAGAGGTGGACAACCGCTACAAGCTCGCGGAGACTCCAAAGCATTCCGAGCCCAGCCTCAGATTTGATCATTCTGAAGGCGAAGTGATCTTGGGGGTCAAGGCAAAAGAAATGAACTTCGTTCCGATGACACTGGCGTTCAAGGATCTGTGGTACACTGTGCCTCTGCCGAGCAACCCGAAGGAGACCATCGACTTGCTCAAGGGGATCACTGGGTACGCACTCCCTGGCACCATCACTGCTTTGGTGGGGTCTTCCGGCGCTGGCAAGACGACGCTGATGGATATGATCGCTGGTTGCAAGACCGGCGGCAAGATCCAGGACTAGATCCTCTTGAACGGCTACTGCGAGCAGATGGATATCCACTTGGAGGTGACCACCATCCGTGAAACCTTGACGTTTAGCGCTTTCCCCCGCCAGGACAGCAACGTGCCAGCCAGTAAGAAATACGACTCGGTGAGCGAGTGTCTCGACTTGTTGGACATGCACAAACTCGCTGACCAGATTATTCGAGGAAGATCTGTGGAGCAGATGAAGCGCTTGACGATCGGCGTGGAGCTTGCTGCTCAACCCAGCGTGCTATTCTTGAATGAGCCAACGAGCAGTCTAGACGCGCGCTCAGCCAAGCTGATCATGGATGGAGTGCGCAAGGTCGCTAACACGGGTCGCACGCTGGTATGCACGATCCACCGGTCTTCGTCTGAGGTCTTCTTCCTCTTCGACAGTCTGCTGCTGCTCAAGCGTGACGAAGAGACCGTGTTTTTCAGCGACCTGGGCACGAACTGCACCAACTTGATCAATTAGTTTGAGTCGGCCCCAGGTGTCTCGCCGCTTCCGAACGGATACAACTCAGCGACTTGAATGCTCGAGTGTATTGGTGCCGGTGTCGACAACGCGTCGGAAGTTGACAACACGGACTTTGTCCAGGTGTTTAACAACAGTGCACACAAGAAGGCGTTGGAAGCAGCGATGGCGAAGCCTGGCGTTGCGACTCCAGTCTCCCAATCGTCCGAGCTCGTGTTCACCCAAAAGCGCGCTGCAAGCTCCCACACACAGATGAGGTTCGCCGTCGGTCGCTTCATCGGCATGCACTGGTGCTCGCCGTCGTACAGCTTGACTCGCTACGTGATGGTGATCATTCTATCACTGCTCTTTGGCTTGATCTTCGCCGGCGCGAATTACGCTTCGTACCAGGGCTAGCGAACGCCATCCCGTCAGGCTACAAGTGGCTCCACACGATCATATCGTAACGCTTCCTGCTTTCGATTGCCGCAGCGCTCATTTTCTCGGACTGCTCGACCGACCTTGTCTGCGATGCTACCACGGACACCTAGTCGAACGTTGGCCCAAAACTCGGCTGTCAGCCACTCGTGAACTCGCCTGTGAACACCGGTTAGACGACTGTGAAAGCGTTCACCGAAGAGGTCTTTGGCATGAAGCACGACACTATCGTGTCATACTTCTTCGTTCTGCTCGGCTACATTGTGGGCTTCCGCATCCTCGCTGGTCTCGCGCTCCACTTCGTCAACCGCCAAAAGAAATAAACGGCGAGCAATGTAGACTGCACCGCTCACTTGATGGCAGACTGGCGAATGAGCTGAACGTGACTCGCCCCGTGCGCCTCAGTCCCTGTCAGTGAATTCATAAACCATGCATACGCTTCGTCAATAAGTCTGTAGATTTGAGAATCGAAAAAGTCTTTCCACCCCAGCTCATCTGTAAAACACATCAAGCTGCCAGCAAAGCGCGCCAGTCGATGCACAGAATAGAAAAGCACTGCTGCTTATTACCGTTGAGCTTGGGGAGCTCGGACATGGTGAGCTGCTCCTCGATCCTGTTGTGCTATGTTGTCACGTTTGCTAGCGCGGTTTGTGGGCTTGTGTTGGGTTCACAGTTGGTCTGTCTCGAGAAGCAACCCCAATCATTTGCCGCAGGCGCTCTCGCATGTTGACGCTGATGGAGAACGTCGCAAAAAGATGAGCGCAACAGCGACAGTTCCAACTGTCCACACCATCGCGAGCAAAGTCCACGAAGTTGGTCCCAGTATAGTGGAGTGAGATGCGTTGTGCTCGTTCATTCAAACTGACTGGACTGTGCGGCGGAGAATCGTGTGTGATGTTTCCTCTCTCCAATCGTAAACGTCCCTGAGCAAGCAAGCGCCAAGTTAAGACATGACCAATCTGGATGTAAAAGAATGCAGCGCGCGTACTTAGATGTTACCTACCGAAATGAACTTGCGAGTATAACCCGGTTGCATTCTCCAGGACTCTTGGAATATACAGGAAGCGAGGGAGCAGCACGGCCCAATCGCTCTCCATGTATTCGTCATGGTGGATCTGTGACTCGTTTCTCACGAAGTTAAGCTACTGTCACAACCAGGTTGTTGACGGCTTTGCCTCCGAAAATGGAAACATCATTCGTGGGGGATGGGCGAGGTACTTGACCCGATTGAATCAGGAGGTCTACCACAGAGTTGACCTCTCAGATATCACTGTTTCCCAAACGACATCACAGTTGTGGATTCATGGACCTCTTCTCAAAGCATAAATGCACCCGAAAGATCATCTCATAGCTCACTTCTCAATTGGAGCCGAGGCATCCAAGAGGAGAACAGCTCAGCACGACACAGGGAATCCCCATGGCGCGTCTCGGTCTCTACACGACAGTACTGCTACTGCTGTTTGCTGCATTTGCGCAAGTGGCGCTCTTCACCCAGTCGGTGTCTGCTGCGAACAAGTACCCGATCATCCTAGTGCACGGCATCGGTGGCTGGGGGCGCTCGGAGCTCGGCGGTTTCAAGTACTGGGGCGGACTCCACGGCGACTGGCAGGAGAAGCTCAATGCAAAAGGCTTTGATGTGCGCACGGCAGAAGTCGGCCCGCTGTCGAGCAACTGGGACCGCGCGTGTGAGCTCTACGCGTTCATCAAGGGCGGCACTGTCAACTACGGCGCCAACCACGCTGACCGTCACGGCCACAACACCACGGGACGCACGTACCCAGGCATTTTCCCGCAATGGGGTGAGGTGGTCAATGGCGAGGTCCAGAAAGTGCACTTACTCGGCCACAGCTTTGGCGGCAACACGGTGCGCATGCTCACGCAGCTTCTCGCACAGGGTACGGAAGGTGCACCGATTCAGGAAGACCCCAAGGCGCACCCGCTCTTCGCTGGCGGCAAGGACATCGTGCACTCGGTGACCACGATCTCGGCGCCGAACCTCGGCACGACCCCTACCGACAGCATCCCACCAGACACGATCCTCCAAGCGCTTGCCGCGGTGGTTGGACTCGCAGGCTTCTCTGGCGACAAAGGGTTCCCCGGCTTTTATGACGCCAAGCTCGACCAGTATGGACTCGGTCCCCTCCAGAGTGGCGAATCGTTCAACGCGTACCTAAAGCGTGTGGCTGCCAGTGCGATCTTCAAGGGTAACACGAGCGAGTCGTTTCTCAAGAGCGTGACGGTGGAAGGCGCCGATGAAGAGAACAAGTGGATCACCGCGTTGCCGAACGTATTCTACTACAGCTTCACGACGCAGTGTACGTACGAGGCGCATGACCTCAAGGGTAAGCTGATCCACTTGCCGCGCCTCACAATGTTCCCGACCTCGATCCCAACGGCGATCACTATGGGCAGTCGATACACGGTGGACGACCTGGGCTTCCCTGAGTCATGGCTCGCAAATGACGGCACCGTGAACGTCCTAGCGCAGAAATCCGATGGCACTGGCGCAGTCGTCGAATACGACTCGGTCTCGCTGCAGGGCCGCTGGCATCATGTGGCACTGCTCGACAAGGTCGACCACACGGCAGTTGTCGGTACCAGTCTGTTTGTGAACGCACTTGACGTGTACGTAGCGCATGCGACGCTGCTGCAGCAGTTGCCTTCGAGTCCGAAGAAGACAACAATGAAGACGATGGATTCAGCGTCCATCCAGTCGCTGTCAGAGTCTGCTAATACGGCGCAGTCACTGCTGCATGTCGCTTCAAAGGAGACCATGGAGCTGATCAAGCAAGCGGTCGACACTATCAACAACCGAGAGGAATGATCCATTGATGAGTGGCAGCTATGTTTGCAATCTAATCCATTCGTGAGTAGTGTTACGTATTTTTAGTTTGGTAATTGTATGATGGTGGTGTAAGTGTGTTGATATGTGGGTCAAATGTGTGGTGGGTAGCTTAACCATGCACTGCTGGAGAGAGGAGCACAGCCAGTCACACATGCGACTCACATCCAGTATGAAAAAGTGAGTTGGCCCCCTTGTGAGAGTGATTTCGGACCTCACAACACACTCAAAAGCGAATGGCTTGGCGAATATGGTATCCGCACCGTAAAGTGCTACCAATCATCTGCGCGGATATGTACAGGAGTAAGCGACTGGGATCAACTGTTTGTGGTTGATCAGTGAACCTAGGCCATTACTGCGTGCGCAAAATCATTTCGAAATGATAAGAACACAGATGCAGTACATGTGCCGGCCTGTGTGAGTGACTTTCGCGGGACTTCGAAGGTGAGCACAGTCTCAGCTCACAATGTTTGCTCCTTTGAGCTCGCCACTACACTCTACTCTGCTCTGATGGCTTCGTAGCTGTTGTGGTCATTTCATCATTCGCGAATTCACCTCCAAGAACTCACTCAGACTCCGAGAGTCTCGACCAAGCCTTCTCTTCCCAGCCAAAACAGCAAATGACATTGCCTCCAGGATCACACGCGACAAGAATGCATTGTAGCTCTGTACCGCTTCTCTTGGCGCCCATCGCCCAGCTTTTGATCTGTCAAGTCGCAGCGCTCAACAAGTACTCGATCATCCTCATGCACGGCTTTGTCGGCTGGGAGGAGACGAGTCCAACGGCTACAAGCACTGGGGCGGCCTCCAGGGCGACTGGGAGCAGCAATGGAAAGAGCAGGGCTTCAATGTGCGAACTGCAGCCGTTGGTCCGTTCTCGAGCAACTGAGACCGCGTCTGCGAGCTCTACGCGTATATCAGAGGTGGCGCCGTCAACTACGGCGCGAGCCACGCCAGGTTCCACAAGCACAACGTTACGGGCAGGACGTTCTCAGGCATCTTTCCTCAACGGGGCGCGGTCATGAACGGCCAGGTGCAAAAGATCCATCTTGTCGGTCACAGCATGGGCGGCCAAACAGCGCGCATGCTGGCGCAGATGCTCGCCCACGGCACCAAAGGTGCTCCGATCCAAGCAGGCCCAGCGTCCCACGAGCTCTTCCGAGGCGGGTACGATGGCTGGATCCACTCGGTCACGACGATGTCGATGCTAAACCAGGGCTCCGCGTTGGGCAACGCTGTCACAGTCCTCGAGGATACAGTGGTGCAGCTGGTCGCTGGTCTCTTAGGCCTCGTCGGCGCCCCCACAGATAATGGCGGCCCAGCGTTCTATGACGCTAAGCTGAGTCAGTTCGGTGCCAGTCATCGAGGCAAAGACGAGTTCTTGGCGGCGCACGTGAAGCGCGTACTGAGCAGCTTTGTGTCCAAAGGCTTCATAAAAGACAACTGTCTCTACAGTCTGACAGTGGAAGGGCCCGCTGAAGAGAACCGCTGGGTGCAGACCCTCCCAAGCGTCGACTACTACAGCTTCAGCGTGCAGAATATCTTTGAAGCACGCGACTTGCTGCTCTGGAAGGTCGCACTCCCGCAGCTGAAGTGTCTCCACTCATCCAGTTGTTCTCGCTGGTCATCGGCAGTCAGTACACGGTCGACACATTCGGACTGCCCGAGTCGTGGCTCACGAACGGCGGCGGAGTCAACACTGCATCCGTGGTCAGCGACGGGAGGAACAAGGTGGTCGAGTTTAAGTCGGTGTCGGTTCCAGGTCGCTGGCACCACGTCGGACTGCTCAAGGGCGTCGACCACCTTGGCGGCATCGGCGGCAACCCGAAGTAGCGAGTGTACTCTGCGCACGTCGCGCTTCTTCAGAGCCCCCTGAGTCAGGTTTCGTCCCCAAAGAAGCGGTTGCTGCGAGGCAAAGGCGCGGTGGAGGTGAGTGAGCACACCAGTCTGACGAGATCATGACTCGCCTTGAACGAGCCATTAGCATAGTGGACGCTATGAGCTCCAGGGATGATACTGAATGAGTTTCTTCTAGAAATGAGATTCTTCTAGAATCTGAAGCCAACAAGTGGAGACAATCAACCTCGAAGTCCCGAACTGAGGACTTCCGAGGTTGGAATCAGTAGCTCAACCAATATACCACTAGAGGTGAGTTGGATTGCACCAGCGAGAGAACAGCTAGCGCCTCGTCAACTCCTCGCTTCGAGGATTGTTTGTTTGCACACTTTGCTGTTCTTGACAAGAGCATTTTGCAGTTTATTTGGTGGCATTTACTCACTCACAGAGATGCGTTCACGTCCGAATGCAGTCGAAAGTTTGACGTTCTCTATCCCAAAAGGCCATCTAGAAGTGCTCAAAGCTTGAGAGTGGCATGTTCGAAATCGGATCCCTGAGTCTGAGCGGGAAGCCGCCAGCTGTACGGTTTGGATGGCTCAGAGATTGAGTTCTTCTTCACGCGCCGACTTGACTTGGTGACGTTGCGTGACGCCGCACAGCCTCGCAATCCCTGGATCAGTCTTGATGATTCTGAACATCGATCTTCAGATTATATCGAATGCCAAAGAAGGAAAAATTGATTCGCGCTAGGAGCGCCACTTCCGAATTCATTCATTTCGGAAACATCGGCCTTCAGGAAAACTCGTGCAGTTTCCATTCGGGCGACTGGCGCAATGCCGAAAGCGAACAAGGTGTTCAGATTATCAGACAGCATAAGCCAAGCCAACGATCATGACACTAGAGTACGTGCATTGTGCGTCAGCGTTGGCCGTCGCCACTGCACTGGAGTAGTTTGGCAAGTTCCCACTCCCGCAACGTCTGTATACCGTATTGAAAAGATCCACGGGATCCACCACATCCGAGTTTGCTAACAAAACACTCAGCTGCAGGATCAGAAACCTGGAAACAGAGTGATGTAAATGAGCCTGTCCTGTGTTCTGCGCCATTAGCATTCCCCCACCACAGCGTAGCATCTCCAGTCCAGAGTACCACCTCCAGTCCAGAGTACCACCTCCAAGTTCGCGCCTTTTAGACCTTTATCAAGAGGTGTCATGGACAAGCCCAGCCACCCGCCAATGTTGAAGAACCCCCAGCACAAAGATGCAAAGAGTTGGTGCCCGAGGGCATGAAAAAAGTGGCGAAAGTCTCGCTGCCTGTGCGCGCCTGTAGATCGGGTCTTTCCGGGTTCTGTTTCCTGGTCACACAAGGCATTCATTCTGCTCAGGATTCATCGTCGTTTTCCTCACCCGACCAACTCTCAGCTCCGCACCTTGATCATCTCTTCCAATTCATTCTCGGATTTGCTAGCTACCATACACATACACACACACAAAGGCGCGCGCAATCGACCTCCGAGATCACAAACATGGGGGGACTCTCGACATTCGCTGCGACCTTGCTGCTTGCCTGTGTCTCGACACAACTCTTGCTCTTCTCAACCAACGTTGACGCAGGAGCAGCACCTGCAGCGAACAAGTACCCGATCATTCTCGTCCATGGCTTTGCAGGTTGGGGTCGAGATGAGCTCGGCGGCGGACTCAAGTACTGGGGCGGCTTTGACGGCGACTGGCAGGAGAAGCTCAAGGCGCAGGGCTTTGACGTGCGCACGGCCGTGATCGGACCATTTGCCAGCAACTGGGACCGCGCATGCGAGCTCTTTGCGTACATCAAAGGCGGCACCGTCAACTACGGGATCAACCACTCAAAGAAGCACGCGCACAACGTCACGGGACGCACGTATCCAGGCATCTTCCCGCAGTGGGGCGAGATCGTGGACGGCGAGGTGCAGAAGGTCCACCTCGTCGGTCACTCACAGGGTGGACAGACTGCTCGCATGCTCGCGCAACTTCTCACACATGGCACTAAAGAAGCTCCGATGATCGAAGACCCCAGCTCCCATGTGCTCTTCCAGGGCGGCCGCGACTGGATCCACTCGATCACGACCTTCTCGACGCCGAACCAGGGCACGACGCTGGGTAGCGCGCTCACAGTGCTCAGCGACATCATCGTGCAGCTCGTCGGCGGCATCGCGGGTACCATCGGTATCCCGAAAGACGACGGCTCGCCCATGTTCTACGACGCCAAGCTTGATCAGTTTGGACTCGGACGCCGCATGAAGACCGAGTCGCTCAACGACTACATCAAGCGCATCATGCACAGTTCGCTCTTCAACGGCAGCACGAGGGACAATTGCCTCTACTCGCTCTCGACGGCCGGCGCGATCGAAGAGAACACCTGGGTCAAGACGCTCTCGAACGTCTACTACTACAGCTTCACGGTGCGCAACACGTACGACTTCCGCAACTTCCTGTTCAAGAAGATCGCGCTGCCAAAGCCCACGATGTTCCTGCTCTTGCAGCCGTTCGCTGTGCTCATCGGAGGCAGGTACACGGTCGACAAGCTCGGATACCCGGAGACCTGGCTCGCGAACGACGGTGCAGTGAACACCGAGTCGATGGCAAGCGATGGCTCAGGTGCTTTGGTCGAGTTCAACTCTGTGTCGCTCCCTGGCCGCTGGCACCACGTCGCGCTGCTCGACAACGTGGACCACCAGGGCGTCGTCGGCACGAACCCGCTCCAGAAAGTGTTCAACGTGTACGCTGCTCACGCAGCGCTGCTCAAGAATCTACCTTCGAAAGTGCCACTGACGGCGACGACCAAGCGCTCGCTTCGTGGTGCTGCCGTCGTGGGCGAGCACATCGCCTCGCAGGAGATCGTTCGCAGCTTGCGCGATGCTGTGGAGGAGGCGAACGCATTCAACCACGTTGACGCGGTGACTGCGCGATGCGCGTCCATTAGGGAGTTCCAAAGCCACCCGGCGATCAAGGAGAGCTGCGAGCGATTCTTGACGTACAATGTTAGTAGTGGAAGTGGAGGCGTCTAGGAAGTATAGGAAGTAGTTGCATGTACATGTACATCGAACGTTTCAAGAAACAACGCATTCAGACTCGCTTGCAAATGTTGAATGCTACGAGCTGGAGTTGGGTACTCGTTATGATATAGCCTACATGGTCAATGTGTGTCTGCTGGATGCTGGTTGCATGAGGTGAGGTCCACATCGCATATTCCGTACCGTGGCTCAAGAAAAATCTACGAAGAACATTTTGTGATCATTTTGTGTATCTATTTACGTATTTACAGTAATTCATTCGACAACAGAGTTTTACCACAATTTTCCAGCAAAACCAGCGAAAATGGACACCGCAACATCATCGCCGCCGCTGCACACACTGGCAGAAGAGAACACGGCACCTTCTCCGTCAGCAGCAGTGGCAAGCGCAGGTACTCTATTTGCAGGCGCTGATGGTACTCATACGACGCAGTCACAGTCGCGCCAGCCAAAGAAGAAGCAACAACAGCAGCAAAAGCCCAACAAGAAGCCACAACAGACCAAAAGGCAATGAATAAATGACACTTGCCGTCTGCACTGCTATCACCAGCAGCACTCTGTGTGTATGCGCGTCTGTGTATGTTTGCTAACCTAACATCTTTGGTGTCTCTTCGTGTGCTGTACAGCCAGACCCCACCACCTGTTGAAGAGCTACAGGTGCTGAAAGACCTCTTCGACTTTGACTGCAACCTGACCCACGAGGACCTGATTCTGGACGTGGAAGCCACGATGCAGCGCAGTGCGGCGGTCGGGGTCGCGGAGATGCTTGTGCCAGGGGCGACACTCGAAGAAAGTCGTGCGGCAATCGATCTCTGCCGCAAGTACCCGAAC
The DNA here is from genome assembly GCA_038050675.1 of Globisporangium cylindrosporum. NCBI lineage: Eukaryota > Oomycota > Peronosporomycetes > Pythiales > Pythiaceae > Globisporangium > Globisporangium cylindrosporum. The sequence continues at coordinate 9,388 of JALBZD010000428.1, read as the reverse complement.
GTACGTGAGCTCCTGTGCTGCACCCTCGCGCTGCGTGCCTTGTAATCACATTTGTTGATATTGCACTCATTCCTGTATATGCGTGCTATACCAAATGTAGACCCTGTCCCCCACAGCGGGCGTGCACCCATACAACGCTCTCGCTCTCCCCACCGACGCTGAGCTCACAGCGCTGAACGAACTCGCGCATCTGGACGAGTGCCGCGCGGTCGGCGAGTGCGGTCTCGATTACTCGCCCAGCTTTCCCGACCCGGCACTGCAGAAAGAGTGGTTCCGCGCGCAGCTGCAGCTCGCCTGTGCACTCAGGAAGCCGCTATTCCTGCACGAGCGCCTGGCGCACGCGGACTTCATGGCGCTGATCAAGAGCTGCCAGCAGCAGCAGGTCGACGGCTACTTCCCGCCCGCGGTCGTGCACTGCTTCACGGGCAATGCGCAGGAGCTGCGCGCGTACGTGGCCGAGGGCTTCTACATCGGCGTCACGGGCTTTATCTGCAAAAAAGAGCAGGGGGCACCACTGCGCGAGATGGTGCGCGACATCCCGCTGCACAAGCTCGTCATCGAGACCGACGCGCCGTACATGGGCTTCCCAAAGTGCCGCCGCCACGAGCCAAGCAACCCGAAGAAGCAGTACCCGAACGTGCCGAGTGCGCTGCCGTTGGTCGCAGAAGTGATCGCGACGGCGCTCGGCAAGACGCCGCAGGAGATCGCAACGATCACTCGAGCAAACGCACGCCGCTTCCTGCGATTGAGTGTATAAGTGCTTAATACGATAGGAGCTTGAATAGAGATGGTGTGTTGGGTTTTTTTCTGTGGCTTTATGATTCTTCTTCTTGGTGATTCATGGGTTGACTCATAATGGAAAGCCCTCATAAAGAACATGCAAGAAATAACGACATGACACGAAGCTAATAGGCAAGTAATAGGCGGATGGCTCTCTGTCCGTGGATGCGGAGTCGGCATCGGATAGAGCTTGTTGAACTGGATTGCTGAAGTATGGTACACTTGAATGGCTGCTTGGTGCGAGCCTGAAGGATTGGCAGCCCTGGAAGCTTAAAAGTCCAGGTCGCAGTTGTTGAACGCGATGATGCTGCGCATGCTCTTGGGGGACGGCACAGGTGACTCGCTCAGCAGCTGACCGCAGTCCTCGACGCTCTCCAGGTCGCTGTCCGTGCTCGCGACGCTGCTTGTGCACGAGAGCGACTTGGTGCGCTCGTAGACCACGCGGAAGTTGGCGTCCTGCTCGACCAGCAAGTCGCTGATGTTGTCCACGATCGTTGGGACGCTGCGCTCGTCATTCGAGACCGTCAGGTCCCACTTGAACGAGTTGTAGAACGCCAGCGTTTCCTCCATCCACGAGCGCTTGTGTTCGTTGAAGCGGATGCGCTCCGGCTCACGCTCCAGGCGTCCAACAATACGACTCCAGAGCAACTCAGGCTCGACGGCGATGTGCACCGTGTAGAACTGCACGTTCGTCTGCTCTTCCACTTCACGCATCTGTTCGCGGATGACTGGCTCGAGCAGGTGACCGTTGCTGGAGTACAGCACGGCGCTGAAGGGCGAGCGGTCGGCGATGTACACCTGCTTGCGAAAGTCCGGGTTCTTCTCCTTGCGCACGCGGCTCGCAAGACGCAGCACGCGCTCGAACCAGGAGCAGACCCACGATGTCTCCATGAGCAGCGACTGCGGGTGCAACGCGTACGATGGCATGTCCATGAACGCCTCGTCCAGCACGCTGTAGCCCTGCGCTTCAAACTCAGCACACAGCGCAGTCTTACCGCAGCCTTTAAGAAGACAAACAAAAGTGTAAGCAACTAGTCATTGAGCTTCATCTGCACCATCAAGAGCCGTATGGTATGCATACGCGCGCGACCATCATTGCCAAGCGGTGTGTAACATACCGTGGCATCCTTCGAGCGAGACGATGATCAACTTGGACTCGTCGGAGTTCATCATGATGGTGGAGTGAAGACGAAACGAGGGAGAGTGAGAAGACGAAGTCGCTCGGATGCCGCCTGTTTTGCTATGTGGCGGAAGGGGAAAGAAGCGAGCGCGCGCGTGGTCCCTCCTTTGCTGCTGCTGGCTGCTTGACTGCGTGCGTGGGTTGGCGCGTGCCTTCTGCGCGACAGAGTGGGATGGACGCGTTTGGAATTGGCGCGCGCACGATTTTCAAAAATGCGGGAATGGCAATCTGATAGGCAAGAAAAGCAATGGAGCAGACTTGTTGAGAGTGATGTACGCAGCAAAACGGTTTGAATATGTATATGGTTAAGACGTCTGCGGAATTTATTTCAATGCGAGATGTGCTACAAAGCGAGGGTGGACATGTTATCACCATAATTTGCATTTCGAATGGTGGCTGACACGCGCGCTTTTTTAATTTTTTTTTGGCGGGAAACTCGCTTAAAAGCGATTCAGTTACTTTTTATACAGCGTTTCAATTGGGTTTGTGTCGAGTTCTCAGCCACGGTCTTTAAAGGACACAAGATGCACCTTCTCGTCACATTCAGGCGACATCCAGATAGTCAAGACGATGAGTAAGGGTTCTTCGAATTGGGAATGAATGTGCAAACAGCAATCAAGTGCCAATAACAAATGCAAATCCTGGAACCAGCAAGTTGGTCAAGCGCCTCGCGATACCCACGCCATGAAGCTGCTTTCTGGCACGCCGTAGACCCAGGATATCTATTTCGTTGCGGGCATAGAATTTCGTAGCATCAACTTTCATCATCTAGCACGTTGGTTTATGTAGATCTCCATATCCACTTTCACTGGCGCAAGACTGCAGACAAGAATCGTCTATAATGCGCTCCATCGTCGCTGACTGGATCCCGGATTCTATAGATGAACAACAAGCAGAGACCCCGTCTGAACTACCGAGCGGGCTTGGCTCTTCCTCAGCGTCTCGCGAGCTGAAAGCATTTACGAGCATAAGCACGAATGAACGAATGAAAGAAAGCACGAGTGGTGCTAGAATACAAACATGTAATCAGAGACAACGCCGCCCAACTACACGACCTCGCAAAGAAGAGTGTTCAGCTCTGAAGAGCGGTGATGGCTACAAACGGCGCACAGGTCAGCCCTCCGCACCCGATGAAGCGACCGCCCACACGCTGACGCTTGGCAGCAATGGCTTTGCGAGACTCGGACAGATTCGGGTTCGGCGCTCGCGGTACGAACGATCGTGCTCTGCGCTTCTCCTTCCATCGCTCGACACGGTCTTTGCGAGACAGCACTGAGCTCGCTGCAAACACAGGAGGCGGTGGACCCACAAGGAAAGATTGTGAACCGACAGGCAACTGAGGAGAGTGGGCTGTCGATGGAGCTGACCAGTCCTTACTCTGCACAAACGGCTTTGATTGGACTGCAGCAACCGGTGGCCTGCCTTCAATCCGCACGGAAAACTTTGGCACGTACACTCGCGAATCGATCTTGCCAGTGGCTGCCGGTGATGCCATCGCATCACGCTGAGGCAGGGAAGTCGCACTCTTTGGCTGCTGCATCTCTGGAAACAGACACGACGAGATGTTGTCCATTTCAAGCGAATCGATCCAGTTTGGCTGAGTCAGGTTGCTGCCACTAGCAGCAGCAGCAACAACAACAGCACTGTCATCTCTAAAGCTGGTCGGTTCTTCTAACGCTGATAACAGCTCCACAGCAGCTACGCTGCCTTCAGTTGGCACAACGAGAAAGGCTGGCTCGGTCACTACGTCGTCTGCGCTGTTCTCTTCCAGCGGGGAAGAGAAAACACTCGGCACTTCGTCCACAACTTCAGCAAGAAAGAGTTCTGGCGTCTCAACGTGCTCCAAACTGGGAATCATGTCGACAACGGAGTTCTCATTCTGGGCGGCGTGCTCACTTCCTTCGAGCGATGCTGTGTCACTGCTGCTACTACTGCTGCTGCTGCTGCTGCTGCTGATAATGGGCACAGGCAATACGTCGCTCGCGATTTCCTCCAGCACAGAGAGCATTCCGTTGATCTCGTCCACGCTCAGCGCACTTGAACTTTCAAACACGTCACTGAAATTCGTGGCTCCCTTTTCTCCTCCGTCACACTCGCTAATTGGCGCTAGCAGCAAGTCGTCCGACAGATACTGACCGCAATCATCATTGAAACACGAAGCATCGGAAGCGTCAAGTGGAGAAGAAGACCACTCAGTCTGACTGCTGACATCCGCGACTTTGCAGTGCAGCGTAGCATCACGACGCTGCAGCACGACGCTTCGGCCTCGACTCTCTGGTCTCCAGTGTGGAGCATGCACGACCGCTCCATCTTGCTGGTAGTTTGCGCCAGCATCGAGGAGGTAGACAAACGGGGACTCCTCGCTGTAGGAAACGGCACTCGAGTCTTTCAGCTGGTAGACATCGGGGTAGCAGTGGAGCTTGCTTAGAGCAGCGACATTTGTGTCAGCTGGAGGCAGCTTGGAAATGCTGCCGTGGTTCCAGAAGGAGGAGGAACAGACCGAGAGAAGAGCTGGTGAGGTGGCAGAGCTGTCTGGGTCTCGTTTTCTCTCGAAGGTCTGCGCGAAATTGTCGCCGAGTGAGGCGACTGCGGTGTCCTTCTGAAGCGCGCGGTGGGCCGTTGGCTGTGCACGCGTGACGGCATCAGCAGCGCCGACCGCGAGGGCGAAGGCGACGGCGCACGCGGCAGCATGGACGACGCGACACACGTTCATCTTCGTCGCTGCCACTTGTGGGTCTGAGAAGAACTGGTCATATGCTTCTTCCTGAAAGTCAACAAAACGAAGTGTACAAAATGCAAAGTAAACTTGATCTATCTATAATCTTGTCTATTTAGTGCGATACGCAAACGAAGAATGCTCGAAATCCTTTGTATTTACAGTAAATGGACAGCTTCATAGATAGATCAAGTGCAGCGCACAGATTTGGCAACAGGGTATTTTCAAGAGGATCTACATATACATAAGCAATCCAAGCTATTTGTCTAATCATCTATCTGCTGACTGATAACGCTACAAAAAGCAAATAACGTGACTGATGGATCCCGAAAAGACGTTTTGGTCATCATTACTGAACGAAGCTGATAATGCAACAACCACCAATGCGTAGACCACTGCGCAGCTCAGCCCACGTCCCTACCGATGACAACGACGATGGCAACGACGATGACAGCGGCGACGAGAGTGTCGCTGGGTTCAGCAGCATGAGGTATCCCCCTCTCAGATGTTCTCGGTTTTACTTTGTCTCCCGGACCTTTTAAGTAACTTCGTAGACATGACCCTCGCTTCGTAGGAACTCCCTGCCTGACATCGAAAAGATTGAAAAATCTGTCACTGAGCAGCTCAGAAAGCTTGAGGCTTCAGTCACGAGGCTGGGCGATAGCGATACCAGCGGCGATGTGAATTGGAGCTTTGATGGCGATGATAATGACGGCGACACCGAGCGTAATGGTGGAGAGCAAGACAATAGCAGCAACGAGATTGAGGTCGAGGGCTTTGTGAGCCACCAGCCGCAGTACAAGCAGTCGCTAGTCGCCAAAAAGCTGCTCTTGTACGAGAAGCAGCTGCAGTACCGCAACAAGCAGATCGAGGTGTTGCAGAAAATGCAGCTGCAGGCGCACGAGACGATCGCAAAGCTGCAGAGCGATCTCCAGAATTCGCAGCAAGAGCTCCTCACCGCGCAAGAGGACTGGGAAGAAGAAAAAGAGATGCTGCTGAGGTTCCGAGGTGCGAATAGCAATGGAGGGGCTGGTGGTAGTGGGATCGGACAGGTGAAACTGAACAGCGCAGCGCGCAATTCGAGGCTGAAAGAACTCGAGCTGCAGAAGCAGAGCGAGATGAAGATGCAGCTTCTCAAAGGCGCTGCCGAAGCGCAAGAACAGCTAGATGCAAATGGCATGGACGACATGGGACTTTCATCGACGTCAGGAGGTCAATTCCGAGTCTCGTGGAAGAAATTTCGGCTCTTTCTGCGACGCAAACTGTACCCTTTCGCAACGGATGTGCGCCAGATCGAGGCTCGCTTCGGGTACTCGGTCGCGTCGTACTTCAAGTTCTTCCGGTGGATTATCATGAGCTTCATCGCGATCTCGATTCCGTGTTTCGTGTTCCTCGTGCTTCATGTGTTGTTCATGATGAGTCAGGTACAAATTTTAGGCTGGATCGTACTCTGCTTGGCTGGTACTAACGATTTCTTCTTTGATATGATATTCGCAATGTGCAGCAAGGACCGGATTGGCTGAGCTTCTCTGGCGTGGCGCCGCGGTTCCTGCTGATCTCAGGCTATTCTCCGGACGAAGCGCTCATCTACTCGGTGCGTAATTTGCTGAAGAGAATGTATCAGGAGATTGACGTGCTTACTTACCCAAGCTAACCTGGTCATTGTCTCTTGCCTTTTTTTCTGATAGGGCATCATGATGCTCATGGAAGTGTTCCTGCTGCTCTTCACACTTCGGAAGTGGATCGCTGAGGACCAGATGTCGAAAGCGATTGAGGCTGTCGAAGGAGGAGACAACAAAGTAAGTTTTGTGCCAGTTGAGCATTGGACCATCGCGAATGCATCCATACCTGATCGTGTCGGGTGTGTTGTGTGTGATTCGCAGCCAAAGTACAGCAAGATCATCCTCAACGCCTGGGATTTCTCGCTCACGACTATCGAGGTGAGTCTTTGAATACTGCAGTCTCACGACTGAACATGATCCTTTCCAAGGCTTCACCACCATTGAAATTACGCTATATCAACGTAGGAAGTCGGTGACTTGAAGAAATCCATCGCGGAGCAGGTCAAGCTCACGGTCGAGCAAGAGAAACTCAACGAGACGTTGAAAAAGCGAACGCGGTATGCTTACCATACTTGATAATGATCCATTGACTGGGACCACTCTAACGAACCCATTTTGGAATGCGTGCGAACAGGAAAGAGAGATACCGGTTGTATGCGCGCCGCGTTGTCGCGTTCTTGATCTACGTTGTGATCCAGGCGTCATGCTGGTACTTGATCATCCTTTTGACGACGCAGTCATCGCAGATTCAGGAGAAGATCGCGACGAACGCTGATTTTCTCGCCCCGTACGTGAGCACGTTGGTTCCTGCTGTGGTCACAGTCATCAATTCGATTCTCCCGACGATCATTTCGCTTCTCACGAGACTTGAGAAATGGGACGACGTCGGCTTTTCCATCAAAGCCATGGTCACGCGACTGTATCTGGCAAAGATCCTGAATGTACTCATCCAGTTGTTCTCGTACGCGTTGCTGTTGAACCCGTACTTGCTGACATCTACACAGGAGGTCGCTGAGGTCGTCACGATTGATGGATCAAAAATCCGGAAGAACGTCATGCTCAAGTTCAAACCGAAGACGTACGAATGCCGAGCAGAACAAGTTGCCTCTGGATTGCTGACACTGGTCGTCACGGATTTCACGATTAGCAAGGTCGTGGGGGTTGTGTCGCCCTTCGTCGGCGTCGCTATAAAGATGCTCAAGTCTGTATGGCAGCGGTTCAAAGAGCATCGAAACAAAAGCAAGACAAACAGTGCTGTCATTGTGCCTTTGCAAGATGATGAGCCGTCTGTGGAGATCCCTCAACTGTTGGAGCAGACCGAAGCGCTGAATCAGCGCAGTGAACTGCCTATTGGTGGTAGCGTAGGATCGCACACCCGAGTCGAAGCAAACCCAGACGGAGATCCACTCACCAGTAGAAAAACTGTAGTCGCTATCACTGAATCAGCAAAAAACCCTGACCCAGTTTTTCTCGCCGATGCCACAGCTCAAGTGACGAAACCTGAGTTTTTGGTGCCGCAGAAAATGGTTGCGCTGCTGTACTCGTGCACGATTGCGCTGCTGGCGATCCCGCTGGCTCCAACGACTGCGATATTGGCGCTCGGACTCCACGCCATCAACTTCAAATTCGACAAGCTGTACCTCATGGTTTGTTGGGATGATTTGTGTCTTCGACAAGCCACTCGTTTCCACCAGCGAGCACTTCTGACGCTTTTTGATTATCTCTGCTTCATGCGTCGCAGCACTTTCAGCGGAAGCCGACAAGCCCCTGGAGCGCCAAGGACGCAGGAAACTTCTTCATCAAGTTCTACTTCTGCACGATCCTCATCTTTCTCGGTTGGACGCAATACTTTCTGATGAATCGGTACCTTCCCAAGCAGTGTGCGCTGCAAGACTCACAGCTGGAAAGCGTTAACGACGCGTTGTGTGCGGCAAATACCTACGACAGCGCGACAGAAACCTGCACAATTAGTGAGGCGCATACATCGGTAAATGCCATTTCCTGGTTCATTTGTTGTGTCGAATGCGATCGTGTGTACTCATGGTTTAGCTCGTTCATCGTTGTTACCACGTCTGGTAATGTGCACCAGGCGGCATATTTCTCAGTTTTGCTGGGTGGCGGCCAGGAATGCACAAGCGGATACCCAAGTTGTGTCTGCTCTGGAAAATACGCTTGCGGACCATTCACTGGATCAGTAAACGGGTACGCGCCGATAGTGGCGGTGATCCTGGAAACCAACGTCGTGTCGTTTCTGTACCAGATGGTGGTCGAGAGCAACTTTGTGGCGTGGACGCTGCTCTGCATGTTGCTACTGGTGCTCTTCTTCTTGCGCAACTCGCTCAAAGTGTACATCGTAAGTGACTTCCACATCATTGCTATCAGAACATGCTCAGCACTGATACTTGACTATGCATCCATGCACCCGCGCGGCTGACTCCTATGTTGCCACAATACTCGGCATTTTACCAGATGATCACGCTTGATCGCGAGCAGGAAGTCACGCTTACGTTCGCATCGCTCAAGAAGAAGATCAAGCAGCTGGAGAACCGGTTGCAATTGCATAATAAGCTCGCAGAGGGCGGCGCTACTACCGGAGGCAATAGTAACATCAAACCCACCTAACATATACCCAACCCAGCAGCCTACCTACCCGCTCGCGCAGACCCTTTTGGGGTCACAAGAAGTTTTCGGCTCTCATCGTCCTTGATGGCGAATAACGGTGTCTTGACTTTCGGGTCGTCAAGCGCAGCAGTGTCTTCCACTGGATAAGCAAGAGAAGCAGCGCGTTACAACATCACACTCACATCCGTCATACTCATACTGTGCATGTAAATATTGTAAATTCAGCATCATTTTTTGTGTAAAAAATATTTTGTTTTACAATAAAATTCTTGTCTTTTTTAAAAATTTTGCAAACTTCTGAAATGAAATGCCGGTTATTCCACCGGCACTATACAGTATATACCTGTGCGGAAATAAAGGAAAGGGCAGTGTGGATGCCACATTTTCACTGGTATTTTATGTACAGTGCCGGAAATAGGAATAGGGTCACCCATGAAAATTTGAATTTTGAAGCGGCAAAAGCTGTTCAGAACACTAAAGTTTCAAAGCGAATAGAAAACGCATTTATAAACGATTTGACGTTTATTG
>JALBZD010000427.1:0-28020 GCA_038050675.1 Globisporangium cylindrosporum | reverse complement strand
GGCGGACGCATACGTAGGCGACCGCGGGCCAGGCCGCGAACGACATGATGCGCGCAAAGCGGATGCCCAATCGAATGACCTCGGGGTCGTCTGTCGATATCTCCAGCGCGTAGCCGACGAACCAGTACCAGACGAACACGGGGATGATGCAGATCGTCGCGAGCACGAGCCCCATCTGGAGCCACACGCCCATGAGCTCTCGGTTCTGCGCACCCCACGCCTGGCCGCAGAGCGTCGTGAGCGCGCCGCAGCCTCCCCAGGTCGCCATCAGCGGCACGCTCGTCCAGACGGTCGAGAGCGAGGCAGCCGCGAGCTCTTTCGTGCCCAGGTGGCCCAGGAACGCGTAGTCCACGGATGTGAGCGCAAGGCGTGCGAAGGTGGACAAACTCACCTGCAGCGCCATGGACAGCAGCGCCAGGAACTCGGCCTTGATGTCCACCTCGGGTTCATGCGGAGCGGGCACTGGCACTGGAGGCGGTTGACTGGATGACGGCTCAGGCTTGAGCAGCAGCGGTGACTTCTCCTGTTGCGACGACATGGCTGCCTGACAGTACTGCTGCTGCTGGAGATCTTGGCACAAGTGGGTGGACTGAAGAATGGCGAACTGCACAGACAGGCAGCGGAGCTGAGTGAGCTGGTGGCGATGCCACACTCATCACGCGTGACGCGTTGGCGTCTGATGAGTCGCGGTCGAAATGAGCTCTTCCTTCCCCTTCCCTCCCATCGTGGATGTGATATCCTTCCCGTTGTGTGATACCATATATGCTGTGTGGTAGGTGGAAATGTGACTCATTGGGCGGTTGAGGGAAAGAGTGGAAGCGGGGTGATATGCTGTTAAGTGGGAAACGGATGTTTTCTTGTGGTGGGTATGGCTTGAAACCTCCAGCTGATACAATATAGCGTTTCTCTTGAATAAACTAAGAAGCTTTTATATGGTAAAACTGCAGGTAAAGTGTATAATAGAATACAAAGCTCACTGTGTAGTCAAAATTGCTATTTGAAAGCTCGGATAGACAGTCTCCCGCTATTATCAGATATTCAACCCTCTGATCCTCGTGAGGGATTGGATGAGAGGTCAAAAGGTCACAAACACACACTTCGGATGCATGTCTTCGTTCGTTGGGAATAAATGAAAGAAAGCTCTGCGCGTTGACTTCGTCTGCAGGACATAAACAAGCAACAATCTCGTCAACCTCCACAGGGGTTGGACGGATGCGAAGTGGATCCGTCCGGATGAATCGAAGAGCTCAATCCACCAATGTATCACTACAAGTGGAACAAGAGGACTGGCTGTTTGTACAGGTATCATTCAATTGTGTGTGTGTGCATGCATCGACTAACGCCCAACTAGTTGCTATTGTATTGCACTCGCGTATTTGATATCAGGGTCTAGTGCGTCGCGATCTCTTGATGGGCAGCCCGTCCTCCACATCATCGCCCCACTGCTGCTGCTGGTTGGAGGACACGACACTCGAAGGTGTCGGCACTAGCGTCAGCGGTGATAATGGAGCAGTGTTGTAGCCCAGCGGCGCGTTGCCTCCTTCTGCAAGCGCGAACTTGAACGCTTCGTCCTCTAATTCTACCTCAGTCTCCTCCGCGGCCTCCATGTTCGCGACCGCATTGCGAGCCATGCGGTTCCAGTCCGTACGCGAGAGCGCGATCAGGTACACTGTGAGCTTCACGACCTCCATGATGCAGATCGAGTACCAGAGCGCGGGAAAGCCGTAGCCGAGGGTGACGCCGCCGACATAGGCGATCGGCAGCTCGATGAACCACGTGGATAAGGTGGCGGTCCACGCGACGATCTTGGCTTCGCCCATGGCCGTGAGCACGGAGGACGTCAGGACCTCAATCGACTGGATGACGTAACCCGTGATGAAGATTGGCTGCACGAGCATGCAGAGCTTGAGCAGCGTGTCGTCGGTCGTGTAGAGGTGAAAGAGTTTCTCATGCAGCGAGAGCGTGAGCGCTGCAAGTAACAGCACACAGATGATGGTGCAGCCAAAGCCGAGTTGAGCCAGCACCTTCGCAGCCTTGGGGCGGTTCGCGCCGAGGCAATTCGCGACGCGGATCTGGGTTGCGCAGCCAAATCCCCAGAAGAGCGCCCACAACAACTTCCACAGTCCAGAGATGACTGCATTCGCAGCGATGACGTCCGATCCCAGTTTCGCAGCGATGAGCGACAGCGCAGAGCTCGCTAGGTTAGAGATCAGACTATTGGTAGCGACCGGGATCGCAATGGCACCGTAGGTTCGCAGACGATCCGGAGTGAGCGCATTCCAGTCCCAACCACCCCAGGCGCGCAGATGCATCTTCTTGTACAGGATACAGTACGACACGAGCGCAATCGGCTGGAACCACGTGGCAATCACCGTCGCCAGTGGGGACCCGTCGAAGCCCATGCCGCTCCAGCCAAAGCAGCCATAGATCAGAAAGTAGTTGGCACCAATCGCGACACCGATCGACATCGTGCCCACAATCGTCGTCGGTGCCATGATGCCCATCGCCTGGAAGTACAGGCGGACGCATACGTAGGCGACCGCGGGCCAGGCCGCGAACGACATGATGCGCGCAAAGCGGATGCCCAATCGAATGACCTCGGGGTCGTCTGTCGATATCTCCAGCGCGTAGCCGACGAACCAGTAGCCGATGAACACTGGGGTCGTGAGGACTGTGACGACCGCGAGCCCCATTTGCAACCATACGCCCATGAGCTCTCGGTTCTGCGCACCCCACGCCTGGCCGCAGAGCGTCGTGAGCGCGCCGCAGCCTCCCCAGATCGTCATGAGCGGCAGACCCGTCCACACGGACGAGAGCGAGGCAGCCGCGAGCTCCGTGGTGCCCAGATGACCCAGGAACGCGAAGTCCACGGACGTGAGCGCGAGACGAGCGAACGTCGACAGACTCACCTGCAGCGCCATAGACAGCAGCGCCAGGAACTCGGCCTTGATGTCCACCTCGGCTTCAACGGACGGCGGGACGCGGATGCGCGGATCGGAGGACTCGCATTTGAGCAGCAGTGGCGTCTCCTCCTGCACGGAAGACGACGCGCCATTCCTGGCGGCCGCGGACTTGCTGTTGCTCATGCTCGCTCCTCTTTTTCTCTTGAGCTCTTGAGCTTTGGCGGGCGAACTGACGAATGGCGAGAGGCGCGCTGTGGGAGCTGTTCGCGCTGCGCTGCATGAACAGGCAGCACATCAGCACAGAGCACAGAGCACACAACATACGCACGCACGCATGCTCGTGTGTCCTTCACCACTCACTCATCCGTGCAGAACGGGCGGAGAGGGACACACGATGTGATGACTGCTCGGACGGGACGAGAGCGTGGCGGAGAGGGTACTACTACTACTACTGCTGACTGGATTCTGCCATCAGATGGACATCATCTATTCTATTGCGTAGGCTGGAAGTCCGCGCTTTTTGTGCGGTGAGATCAGACGTGGCAGCTCAGCATCTGATTCGGGTATGCTGTTTGGTGAGTTTCATCGCGCGATTTTGCGATTTTGCTTTGAATATGACCCGCAGATGAGCAATGCAGCGTATATGCGCATTGTTAGTGTCTCTATTCGTTCTTGGTGGTTGATGGCAGGATACTCTTATCCAGAACTATGAACTGGAGCAAGAGAGGAATCCTCCAGAACGGCGACCATTTGATCGTTCATATGGAGGGCAATTCTCGAACCGAGGGATCAACACGCATTGAAATAGCCCAGAACCTCCTACTCGGAGCGACCTCGACAAGCAGAGGCGATATCAGTATCACTGGCGTCGATGCGAGTGAGATTGTACCCTTGACACCATGATCCGTATCTTGGGGAAACACATTTAGGTTGGAGACCGAACACGAGCTTTGATATAAATAGTCGTCGCAGGTCTAGAAAGTGCCTTTTCGAGCCTTCTTTTTGGCGCGAAACCTTTTAAAAAGCGACTCAGCCGCCTTTTATGCAGCGTTTCTATGGGATTTGTATCGGGCGGGTTCTCAGCCACCGCCTTTAGGAGAGAGTAAAATCAAAGCAGCTCGCAAGTTTCTCTCAATTAATAACTCAGGCAAGCTATGTTGAATTTCAGAAAATACATCCTCTTCTCGACAATCATTGATGGACAAATACATTTTCTATAAAAGATATTTTTTTACATCTCCTCCGATTTGCGTCTTTTTTGGCCTTTTGGCCATACTTGTCAAAAGCTCATCAAGAGTCACGCTCACCGCTGCTTGGTGTCGAAGCGGCTGAGGCTGATCGCGAACGCCTGGAGCATGGAGAGCGGGTACTGGAAGTCCATGTTGAAGCAATCCTTGCCCACTTTACCGAGCTGCAGCAGCACGTGCTCCTGCGGAAGCGACACTGTGCCCTGGTCCTCGTAGACGTACTCTGGGTGGAGCTTCCGGTACTTCTCGCGCATCTGCTCGCTCGTGGGCTCCGAGTGCACGAGCTGGAAGTTCTTGACTGAAACGCACGTTGCGCGGCTGCGAAAGTCCACGATGCACGACGATAGCGGGTCGTACTTGGTCTCACGCTTGTGCATGAACACAAAGTTGGACGTGTCCAGCACGTTCTGGCCGCCCTAGAAATCGAAGTAAACAAGATTGCCAGGTTAATATATACTACTGATCATAGAGTAGAGAGATGCCAAAGCTGACGGCTCTCGACGCACTGCTGCTGTGATCGCGCGCACGTGCTCCTCCATCATCTGGTCGCGGGAGATCGGTCGCCAGTCTAGGTATGCCGAGCCGTTCTCCACGATCGATGGGATCACCACCTCCATCTTTCGCGCATACGGCTGTGCAGTATCAACGAGAGGTGAGCGAACTTGCAGGTATCATATATAGGAGTATCTTGAGAGAAGCAGTGTTGAGCCAACCTTCTTCGAATTGTGATACCGGATGACCGCGAGCTCGGCGCGGATGCTCTTACGCAGCTCGTCGTCAACCTCGCAGTCCGAGTCGAGGTCCTCCGGGTTGTCGCCCTGGTCGTAGAGACAGTACTCGAGCATGCTCGTGGACGAGCGCAGCTTGCCGATGTACTGGTGGCTCCTCATCATTCGCGACAGAAAGAGGTCATCCCTGAGCAAAAATGTCAAATGTTCAAGTCAAGAGGTCAGTCAGTACAGTAGGGAGAGGGGTACTGCGAGTGCTTATTCAAGACGTACTTGTTCATGGAGATGACGTAGTGCGACGTGATGCGACTCGCCGCTTTCTTGCGCGCGTACATAATCGGCCGGCCGCTAGAGCTGTTCACTTCGAGCAGCAGCGTGTAGATCGGCGAGAGCTTGTTCGGTCCGCTGTCGTTGCGCTCGATGAAGCACTTCATGATGTGGCCGCGGCCGCACTCGAGCGGTCGCTTGGCAAAGTCCAGCAAGTGGTCAGGCACGTACGGCACACTCTTGGGGTTGAAGAACTACAGGTCGTGGGCATCATTGTTAGAGGTGGCATAGTCGACCGGCAGCGAGGGATAAATAACATAGCAATGTGTGTACCTGGGCCTGGATTTTTTTGGGCTCGTCGTCGAGCTTGCTTCGCCGCTTCTCCTTGCGCTTCTCGCGCGATTTCTCTCGACTGCTGCTGCTCGTGTCCTTCGCGTCGCTCTCGTCAGCGCTCTCTCTTCGACCGTGATGGTGCGAAGACGACGAGTTGAAGCCCGAGGACGAGTGCCTCGGGCCACCACTGGAGGAGGAGGCGCCGTCATCGCCGTCGCCGTCGCCGTCCTCGAGCCTTGGTGACGAGCGCTTGAGCTTGCGCAGCTCGTCGTAGATGTCTTCGTGGCTGCTCTCTCTCCGCGTCGACAGCAGCGTGTCGTCGTCCGCTTTGTCCTCATAGTAATGGTTGTTGTTGTTGTTGCTCTTGTGGTCCTGGTCCTTTGCATCGCCCTGCTGCGGCGTGGGGCTGCTGCTGGATTTTGGTGCTGCGTATTTGTTCTCGATCTCGATGATCGGGTCGTCCTCGCTCGCCTCTGCGGTCTTCTCGACCTCCATCTTCTCCACCAGCTTTGGTTCGGGCTTCGCCTCTTCCAGGAACGGGATCTCCTCCACGTCATCTAGCGAGTCGTCAAAGTGAAGCTGATGGTGATGGCTCTGCGACGATGTTGATGAAGAACCGCTCTTGGCCAATTTTGCATCGCCCTGACCACCACTGGGCGTCGCTTTCCCATCTGCCGCTGCGCTGTCTTCATTCTCAAGCTCCGGTCTCTTCGCCTCCTGCTTCTTCACCGTGATAATCTCTTCTTCCGGCACATTCGGGCGAGACGAGCCGCTAAATGGCACCGCACGACCGATTTTCGTTGTTGCAGTCGGCGTTGACGACAATGCGGCTGCGCCTACCATCCCAGAGTCACTTGATGATGCGATCTGAGCCTGAGCTGCAGCTGCTGCGGTCTTTGCCAGGTGTTCGTCGATGTTGCGACTCCGCAAGGACAACGACGCGGTCGTGTCGTTGAGCACCTCCATCGTGTTTCTCTTCACGATCGCAGGCTTGAACGAAACGTCAGAAGCTGGTGCAGTGGTCGTCGATGACATGGGCTGCGGTCGCGCTTGTGAGGGCGGAACTTTCGGCGCCTGCTTGGGGACTTTCGCAGACAGAGGCACACTGAGCTCTACTGGAGGGGTGGTAGCAGAGAGGATCGGTGAGTTGTCGCCGAGAATGTCTATCGGTGCAGCTTTCGCAGCACCACCTTCAGAGGGCGATGGAGCTCGCATCGGCGCTTTCTTCGCCTCGGGGGTCGCTTTTGCCATCGTTGAGGGATCAGCAGCAGCCACTGGTGCTGGGGTTTTCTTCACATCCGCAGCAACTTTCGAGTCGCTCTGGGTCTCATCCGCAGGCTTTGCTTCCGCTTTCAGTGGCGGAGCTGATGTCGGCGGTGCACCCATTGGCGCCTTTGTCGGTGGCTTGGTGCTCGGAGGAGCACCAACGGGTTTTGCTAGAGCGGCACCGCCAGGTGGAGGACCGCCCGATGGGGGGCGAGCAGCGCCGCGGATCTTCGCGACGGACGCACTCGGCGTGGCGCCAGTGGGTGGCGGTCCATTCGGCGGCGGAAGCGTCGACTTGGCTCGGAACGCTGCAGCGGCCGACGCAGTGCCTTGCGGCGGAGCGGTAGAGGGCGGCGGCAGCGCTTTCTTCTTCTTCGCCCCAGCGTCAGCGTCCTGTTCGGAGAAAGCGAGAGGTAGCGTCAGCAGAACGACTGTACAATGCTAATACCAGTGCCTTGCATCAGCTCACAAATGGTGCCAAAGGCAAATACCTTTGCATCGCCGCCTTCGCCTGCTTTCGCGTCGGCGGGCGGACTCGTCTTTGGAGGCGCCTTCACGCGCGGTGGACTACACGGGTACAAATAAATGAATGAACATCAAGGTTACTTCAACATCAAAGTGCAACCAAGCGCACGCAAAAGGAGATTTTCACAAAGTGACGCACCCGCTCGACGCCGCGTCCTTGGCGTCGCTCGTAGCCTTGTCGTCCGCCATGCTCCACTGTCGCGTCACGTTGCGTTGCTTCCTTCTTGTTGGCGCTTCCTCTGTCGCGCGACTTGCTATACTACTACGCGTGTGCTGTTAGGTTAGCGACGAAGGCGTCGCTTTGCATTCCTTTGCTGAGTGCCTGTCTTTTTTAGGGTAACGGAAAGAAAGCTGGAAAGCCTTCGCCTGCCCTGCATCCGACTCGCGATGTGTGTGAAACGGATCGCAGTTCGTCTCGTCCTAAAAGTAGATATTGCGTAGCTCGTGGTTCGGACACAAGTGAGCCAAAGCGCGCAATTTCATTTTCAGTGCGATGCAAACTGCACAAGGCATTGCAATGGTGGCTCAATTCTGGAAACCCTGGTGAGCGATAATCCACATCATGCTCGGACGTAGAATATTCCTTTTGGTGTTGATAAGCATGTTCTTCTATTTAATCAAAAATCTACTACTTTCGGGCCTCTGGGCAACCTGCACCCGGCGTTCGGGTCTGAATGTCCTTCACGAGCGCCGCCGAGAGCTCGCGGCCCTCCATGAACGACTTCATGTGCAGAATTGGCTGCACGCCGATATCCGAGATCGTCTTGCCCGAGATCAGCTCGCTATACTTCTGCGGGTAAAAGTTCGCGAGTGGGTCCACTGCCTTGGCATCCGCCGACACGCCCTCGACGACGTTGAAGAGCGCGTCAATGTCGTTCATCTTCATGAACGGGCACGTAGCGCAACCACCCGCGGTCGAGCAGCCCTCGCCGCCAGCGACACCAGGGACGAGCTCATCACCTTCCGTGGCGACAGCATCCGCTGACACCGGGAAGATGATCTCGATCTCGGGCTTGCGCGAGCCAGGCTGCGAGCGGAGCGTCTCCTGGACGCCGCGCACGATCGCCGTGACCATACCGACCTCCGTGCCGAGCACAAAGCTCAGCTTCTCAGTCGACTGCTTCTTCACGGCTTCGAGCGTCTTGTCCTTGATGAAATTCAAGATGTTGGACGTTGAGCCGACCACGCCACGACCGTTGTTCTGCGCGTCCATCGCGAGCGTGAACATCTCGCCGGGTACTTCAAAGTGTGCCGTGTGGAACGCGTCGGCGTAGTCGTCGCGCACGCGCTGGGTCACCTTGTCACCAAACATGTGGTGTACGACGCAGTTGCCCTCCTTGAAGTACTCGAAGCGCGTCAGTAGCTCCGCAATCGTCTTCTGGTTGTGCTGTGGGTGAATCTGACGGATTTTCTCGTCTGGGAGCTGGCCGATGTGCTGGAACATCTGCTCCAGGTTCTCGCCCATGTACGTGTCCGGTCCGTACCAGATCGTGATGTCCGGCACCTGCACAAACGCCTGGAGCACAGTCTGCACCACGTTCGACGACGTACATGTGATCGTCGGCACCAGATCGTGCGCAAAAGCCTTGCTGCGCAGCGACGTGTTGATGTACACAATGTGCAGACTGTTTGGCGTCTTGGACGCCTTCTGCAGGTACGCAATGTACGCCTGCTTCTCGGCAGACTCAGCGAGACTGCAGCCGATCTTCTGCTCTGCGAGACGGTACACTGGGATGTGCTCGTATCCATTTGAGTCTAGGTTGGCGCGCACCGACTCGGACATGAAGTCGACGCCGAGCACGGCGACCGACTGGATGCCCTTGGCCGCCATCTTGGCAGCAGCTTCACCCATCGCAAGTGAGTCCGCGATGAACGTGTGCTCCCACGAGAGCGACGACAACACACCCTATTAAGCAAGGCAACGCGAGGACGAGATTCGTGAGTCTTTTGTAAATACACATCATATGGGAAGCTAATTATATTTGTTGCTCACCTGCAGCTCGGGGTCCATGTAGAAGTGCGCGACAATGCCCATTTTCTTCTCGTGCAAGAGCGCGTCGAGCTCCTTGACGACCTGCATGTCGGGTTTCAGGTAATTCGCCTGCGCTTCCGCAAACGAGCCCTGTGCAGTCACCTCGTTCTCAGAGATCTACAAACAGTAACAACAAAAAAGGAGTCAACATCATCAGTCAGTCATGCAATGCGTATCCATGAGCATAGCATTACACTGCAAGCGAACTACGCACCAGAAGGGAAGGAAAAGGGCGGTCCCAGGAGGCCGCGAGCGACGCGGGGGCGGCGGCGGTGGAGCGCAGACGACTGCCAGCGACGAGCGGACGCGTTGCCAGGCGGCGGGAAAGGCTGAGAGCTGCGCGCATCTTGCTGAATGGCTTTGTAGGGGGAGAGAGAGAGCTTGGGCTGGAGCTGGAAGGGACTTGCGCGCTTGGAGGCGAGTTTAGGAATGAATGACCACCCGAATTGCACTGGGGCTTGTTTGTTGTTTGCTTGCTTGTGTGGCGTGCGCCAGCAATATGGCTGTGTACTGTAAATAAATAGCCAAACTCGTTGGCTCTCTTTTTATGGGGAGTGCACTTGCGCTTGCACACTCGCAACACGCAACAGTGCGGGGAGAGGTGCATCGGGTGATTTTTGTCAAAACCCGTCATCCGCACCACCAAAATATAGACTTTTGTGCGGAAACAAGAAATGGGTCAATTTCAGTTTACACCTTGTTTTGTAAAATAGGGTGAACATGTCTATTTATGAGCCTCGATGTTGCTTGATCAGGGGGAAGAGTGGGAAACTTTCGTGATAGGACCACAATTGGACCACACTATGTACGTATTGAGAGGCGATGCACCCCCTTGCTATAATGGCCTTTTTCGGACTCAATCAGTTGGTTCAAACACAATTTACGTTATTTTTACACATGTCAATGTAGCTAGAGACACTAAACTTGTGGCTCGCGATTTCTGCAAAGAGAGACAGTGGATTGCGTTACCCGACGAATGCAGCGTCGATGCAGCGATCTTGACGTGAAACCCTAGCCGCTCCGTCTGGACGTGACGCACTTCCTGCGATCGCGAAGAGTTCCTTTGAGAGGTCAAGCTCTCTCTGAAGAGAGAGCAAACCCCAGTCCCAAAACTTCAAGGCAGATGGTGGAGGAGGCGAAGCAAAATGGCATGAAAGCAACTATGAGACAAAGGCGCTTGTTGGCAAGAAGCCACTTTGGACCAGGTCATCAAGATCCATGGCTGGATTCTGTCATCATCATCACATTGATTTTCTGAGCGTGTTCAGGTGAGTCACATCCGCCCTTGTGACCGATCCATCCATCAAGGACGAGAGGCTGGCTGATGGCAAGACTCGTCATGTTCATGCCACAGGACACAATGCACTCAAGGAAATCTATTGGATGTGCTTTGCCTTTACTATCCGAGCTATTCGAAGTAATCTCCTGATAGAAGGCCTATTTCACTTACCACTCGCAGAGTTACTTGCACAGCGTTTCTCATCGCTGAGCTTTGCTAGATTTCCATCCCTAGACTACTACAACCACCGCTTGTAGAATTTGAAGAACACTACAGTCAGGAACGCGATGGTGACCACCGCAACCCACCAGTAGTAGTAGCCGTAGTGGTTCCGGAGCTCGGGCATGTTTTCAAAGTTCATACCGTAGAGCCCCGTGAGGAACTGCGCCGGGAGGAAGATCGCGGCCACGAGCGCCAGGATGTAGCTCACGTCGCTTTGCTGCGCCGAGCGGATGTTGTGGAACTCGTCGACGAGGCTCTTGCACGTGTCCAGGTGCTTGTCGCAATCCTCCTCGACGATCATGATGTGGTCCTGCACGTCGCGGAAGTAGCGCAGGATCTCGCCCGTGAAGTCGTTCGACTCGGATAGCTGCACGATCGCTTCGTTCAGCGGCTTGCAGAGCCGCTTGAGGCCCTTGATCTGCTTGGACGTGGTCTGCAGGCGGTTCACGTTGAAGCCACGGGGGTCGATGTGTAGCAACCGGTCAAGCATTACGAGCTTGGCACCGAAAGTGTGCGCGATCGGCGTCAACTCGTCCACACAGGCGTCTACGATCGTGTACACGAGGAACGGAGTACCGTGCTGCCGGATCCTGCTATACGAGGTGTCCAGACGCCCCTTTACCACCATCCAGAGCGCGTTCGACGACTCCTGGACGCTGATCAACACGTCCTTGAGCATGTACATGCTCAGCTGCTGCGGATTTGTCATCACGCGACCGATCTGAAGATCCTTGAGCCGCTCGTCGAGCTCTTTTTTGTCCATCTTGTCAAACTGGGTCGGTACGTCATCTTTTGCGTACAGGGATGAGCGATACATGCGCTGGTACATCTTGAGCTTGTTGAGGTCGACGCCATGCACGGTCTGCAGGATCAGCGACGAGTGCTCTTCGTACTTCTCGTACTTTGGTCGCTCGCGGTCGATGTCGAGCGCGTCTTCGACCGCCAGCGGGTGGAGGCAGTAGCGCACTGAGAGTCGGCGGATCATGAGCGCGTCGTTTCCCTCCACGCTGATCCAGCGCACCGCCGCCCACACCGGCTTCTTGGAGTAGACGAACTTCTCGATGTTCTGGATTGGGTACACGCTGCGAATGCGGTCGGGCGAGTACTCGATCGAGCCGACGGTCGGTGGCTGGTGGCCCGGCGGGTAGTCGAAGCCCATTTCGCGCACAAAGCTGTCGTTGAAGAGCTGCGCGAGCTTGATCTCCTGGATCGCGTGCTGAAACTCGTCGTAGGAGATGCCGCCGCTGTGGTCCTCATCCACCTTGTCGATGAACGTCTCGAACTCCTCGTCGTCGGCGCACACGATGCCCATGGCCTCCATGCCGCGCCGGAAGCCGTCGTACGTGACCATGCCGTTCGCTGTTAAATACAACAAGCGAAAACAAAGTTAAGCTCACATCCAAGGTCATGAATAAGGATGCAAATATGATGTAATAAACGCACTGTCAGGCTGGAAGAGCGAGAAGAGCTTGGTCAACTTGGATCGTGTGAGGTCGTAGTACGGATCCATGAGCGACAGGTGGTCTGTCTCGTCCGGGACCGCCATCGTGTCGGACCAGTCGACCGAGTTCGAGTGCCGCGAGATCGGCTCAATCGACGCGATCGACACGAACTGGCGCAGGTCCTTGCCGTGCAAGTTGGACGGCTGGGACTTGATGGACGGTCTCGATAACGCTACTACTGGCTGGTCGTGCACGTCAATGGTGCGATATGGAGCTGCTGGGTTCATTGCAGTGACAGACACACGCGTGCTCTCGCGTCGCCCCATGTCCGCACCAGAGGGTCGCAGCGTGCGCACATCCTGCCTTCCCTGCTCCTCGGCCGCCCAGTCGTCCGACGAGGTGGTCTGCAGCTGCTTGAGCGCCGAGATCCCCACAGGCGGCTGCTGGGACTGCGTAGTAATACTGACATCAGTGGCGAACTGCATCTGCACAGCGTTCGTGTGGACACTGGTCTCCAGAGTGGCGGCGGGGGTGCCTGGCGGCGTCACGCCCATGAAGCTGGACGTCATCGCCGCCGCGTCGGTGGTGTGTGTGGAGACCCGGCGCGGCCGACTCGGCTCCTCTGAGTCCGACGACAGGTCGCGATATGAAAAGTCCTCCGATGGGTTCATGTTGGTCACTCGCGATGCTCCCTGTGGTGCTGCGTGCTATGCTGATGGTGTCACGTGTTGCACTTTGCCAACTGAGCGTCTCTGGCTCTTGTTGTTTGCTGGAGAGCCGCATCTGCAATGTGGACGGATTCCCTAAAAACCGATTAGGGTAAACAATTGTTAGGGTTTGAAGTTTGAAGTGCCAGATCCAAAACGGGTTTAACAATACTACAACAAATCCTCACTACTGCGAACAAGTGATGGAAGCGTGAATTGGCAACCTGCATGAGCGTGCGCGCGGAGAATAAATAATTGCCATTGGTGTTGTCGGTATCGCTGCCTAGTGCTTGAACCTCATAATGGAGCCGCTTCTCGTGCTCCTCGTGTCGCCCATACTGGAGCTGTACCCTGGAAAGAGCGGGGGCTTCCCACTCAAACTGCTCTGTCCTCCAGTCGTGCTCGTGCTGCGGGTGTATCGCCCACTGGAAATACCATATCCGGGCTCGTCCATGCTTCTGGTATCTCGGACGCTCGAAATCAATCCTGGTCCCTGTCCCTGTCCCGTGCTCGTCGTCTCTCTAGCACCAAAGCTCGGTCCTTGCCCTTCGGTGCTCCTCGTGTTCCTACCACTGGAGGTGTATCCTTGTCCTTCCGTGCTGCGAGTGTTCCTAGCACTGGAGCCTGGCCCTCCTTGCCTGCCGGTACTGCGAGTGTCTCGAACACTGGAAATCAGTACTTGTCCTCCCGTGCTTCGAGTATCTCTAGTGCTGGAATCGGGTCCTCCTTGTCTTCCGGTGCTGTGAGTGTCTCGAATACTCGAGTTGTTTCCCTGCTGCTGGATACTGAACGGGGAATTCGAGTACTGTCGGCTGGCATCAAATCCCAGGAACGAGTCTATTCGCTCTTGGCTCGACAGAAGGTCGTCACTAATCTCGCTTAGTCGCTGCAGGTGCTCCATTGTCGACTGCAATCTCTCAACGACCATCACCGCGGTCGGCCGGTTCTCGGGGTTAAACGCCAGGCAGTCGTACATGAGGGCACCGACATCTGTGGGGCAGTTCGGAGAAATCGTCGGCTGTAGCGCACCTGCGACCAAGAGCTGGAGCATCGCCTGCTCAGTGAGTGGCTCTCCATTCGACAACTTCACTTCCGAGAACGGGAGTTCGTGACTGTCGAGCTCCGACAAGATAACCCCAAACGCGTACATTTCAGCCTCTTCTGTGTACTCAGACTCTCCTGCGAGCACCTCTGGCGCGATCGACCGATTCGACTTTGGAGACTTGGTCGAGGTCCTGGAGAGAATGTCGGAATTGTAGTGGCGTAGACCAAAGCCCGATACTTTTGCGCATAAATCTTCGTCGAGGAGCACACTGCGCGACTTGAGGTCTCGATGCAGCACCTGCGGGTGGCGCGAGTGGATGTACACGAGCGCGTGGGCGATGCTGAGCGCGATCGCGAGCTTTCGACTCGTCCACTCCTTGGCGATCGAGTCGTCTTTCGTCAATGTGAGGTACCGTCGCAGATTTCCCGTACTCATGTACTCGAGAACGATCTGCACATCGACTTCCGTGGTCCATGCGATACCGATGAGGCGCAGCACGTTCGGATGATCGAGTCTCGCGAGGATCGCGAGGCGTCGGATGAAATCTTGCTGCGCCTTCGCACTGATGTGCTTCTGATTGATGCGCTTCACGATCACAGTCTCCGACAAGTAGTGGGCAAGCCAGATCGATCCGTACGGACGCATTGCGAGGCGCCGGATCGGCAGGATCTCTTCCACATCGACCCGCCACTCGAGCAGCGCGTTATCGTCGCTTGAGTCGAACGTAACGCCGTGCCTGGAGTCCATAAATATGCGGTCATCGTCTGAAGGATGACCGCGATGCGTAAGGAGACGACCCGAGACAAAGACGAGCACGAGCACCACGACCGAGGCACCGACGATCAGGATGATCAGTCTCGTCGTCGACGGCTCTGGTTGAGATGGAACTTGGACATCGTTGCCAGCGCCAGAAGCTACACAGACCGAGTATTTGCCTCGCAGCAGCACTTTCTCCACGCAGTCGGCTGAAAATGAAGAGCTGTCGATAGCGAAACTCTCAAACTTGGTCGAAAGCATCGCGACTTGATCTGTTGTCAGCGATATATTGCTGAAGCTGTTGCCTCGAAGATCGCTGCGAGTTTTTGCAGACATATGGTGCGAGCCACATAAGGAGACGATTGATCAGTCAGTCAATCAAGAATGAGATGCAATGACATGAGATTCAACGAGAGCATAAACTCACATTGTCGACAGCTTTGTCAGGTTAAACAGCTCAATCGGGAATGTGCTCATCGAATTGTTTTGAAGGTACCTGAGGCGACAAAAATCCATGCGTAAGTGAATGGAAAACTGGAGATTGGTTCTCAAATCTGCAACGTACACTTTCTCGAGTTGGGGAAATGCAAGTAAACTGCAGAAAAGATAGTGCAAAACAATAAGTTAGAACAACAGACAAAAACCTACACATACTACACTGTTTACAAAAGAGCAACATACTTGATAGTCTTGATTGAGTTGAAGCTCAAGTCACTGTTTTTTTCAGCAAGATTTGTTCTCAGTTAAGATTAGTTGAGAGGCACAGGGTCTTGGCATAAAACACGCAGCAACATTGAAAACGTACAGTGTCTGCAAGGATGTGCTTGAGTTGTTGGTATCCGCTGGTACTGTTGTCAGCGAGCAGTTGGCGAGGCGTCTACAACAATTCACGAAAGGATGAGTCAAGTGCAGTGACGTACGACAGTCTGATAAAAAGCAAAGGCACTCACATCTCTACAAGATTCTTGGGGAGCGCAAACGGGGAGATAGTCCGGATCGGGTTGTGGGAGAACGATCTGTACAAAACAACACATCATTAGTAAGAAGCAGCAGGTTCACGGTGCTCGATGGAAAGGGACTTACATTGTCTTGACCAGCTTGAGAGATTGCAGGTTTGTTGGTATCGCGGTCAACCCGCATCCTTCCATCCACCTGCCCCAAATTTCACATATGAGTGTCAATGCCTCTTGTCGCCCATTCAAATCAGCAAAAACACGCATTCTTGTCCACTTACAGTGCTGTGACGTTCGCTGGAAGAATGCTTGCATCCACTGTTTTCAGTCGATTTCTTGAGAGCGACCTGCGCCAAAATGAGGAGAGATGCTCGATCAATCAATCAATCAATCATGGAATCTTGCGATCTCTAGGAGCCACGGAGTCAAGTGCGTACAGTGTGCTTGTGATCGTCCAGTTTTTCGCAATCGCTGGGATTTCGCTGAGCGAAACACTCTCAAGAAACCTGGGATGCAGACAAATTGACGAGAACGATTCCAAAGTCAGTCTTCCACCAAACCCTCACAATGGGAGATCATGCAAGCCTACGTACAGGTTGCTAGTCTGAAACTGGATCGTCGTGAGCTCAATCGGAGCGATCGGGTTCTCGCTGATGTCTCTGTGTAAACAAACAGAAACACACATGTGCACAATCGACATATTTCGATCGGTGAGTTGAGCGAGATTGAAGACGACTGATGTTTATGACTCCAAGACGTACATTATTCGCCACATTTTGTCGCCTCGAAATTCGGCTGGAATTTTGACAATGCCACAATCTCGAAGATACCTGGCAGCATTCAAGTAACCGGCAACATTGGTTAGCATAACAACACATCTCCAGAGGGTATCAGGTTTTGTATCAAGCTCACATACAGCTCGAGGAGTGCGGCTGGCAGCGTGTTCGACGGGATCTTGAGCGCTTTGTTTCTCGACAAATCCCTATCGTTTCAGAGCCATTCAAAGCAAGAGCCATCAGCATCTCCCAATACAAAACATGTTTAGGTACATCGTCACGTACATGATCTTGATGGCTGGTAGCACTGTAAGCCCAGTCGGAACCTCCGCCAACGAGCTTGACACCAAATGTCTGTGTGCGTACGTCGAAACGGGTTAGTTCACAGATTCCTTGTGGAGCAACTCACTCAAGGGAATCACTCACAGCTCGGTCAGTGTCATGATCATCGGGAACTCAGTCAGGTTCAGCAAATTATTGAACGAGGCGGACCTGAAACCAAAGTCAACAAGTTCGCGGGGTGAAATTGTCAGAATTTAATTGGCAACAGCATGGACAGACTATTGTGAGCAGATTGCTAACACTCACAGGAACGTCAGATACCGCATCGTCCCGATATCGTCAGGGAGCTCTGTCAGCAGATTTCGCGAGATATCTCTGTGAATACACTCACAATTCGCGCATTTTCGTCCCTCACAAAGTTAGCAAACGTCAAGCCTTCTCATCGTAGGTAGACTTGTAAGCCAAGCAGTGAAGTGCCAGAACAGAACAGAAAGACGCACAATGAGACTAGGTTGACTGGAAGCGATCCTGCGGGGAACTCGGTGAGCTGGTTGTTGGACAAATCGCTATGTCACAATCCGAATGGTTAGCTGAATGGCGCTTCAAGGCTTTAAAGCAGTGAGTGACCAACGACCAAGGATCTGGTCATCAAACATTATCAGATTCAGTCAAATTTACGTACAGCTGGGAGAGCGATGGGGTCTCGTCCATAAGTGGCCACGTTGACAGTAAAGTACCCGTCAGGTTCCTGCGACCGCCACCACACACTTCGATTAGCTCACCATACACGAGAAATCATTCATTCACAGAGCACCATCGCGTGGCAAACGCACAGTGTGGTCACTTCGGGGAACTCGGGCAGCGTATTGACTTGCGAGAGATCGACATTCTCAATCACCCTACAGAAGCACAAGCACCAGCCACCGGCGAATTAGCACCCCACAGACCGATCGCTATTCTCCACATACACACTCACAGCGTCTCGAGGTTGCGCCACTTGGTGATCGCATCAGCGTCCAGCTTAAGTGTCGGCGGCGAGCGATCTGTCGTGAGCACGAGCGACCACGTGGCGGTCGAGACCGCGAACTCCTGGATGTTATCGACGTTCGTGGCGTCCATCACAATCGTTGCTACCTGCGCACTGCCTGCAGTCGCTGCTGTGGAGGAGCTCTGTGCCTGCGCGAGCGCCAACGCCTCTGTGTCGTCTGTAATCTCGACGCGCCATGCGTGCGCGTCTGCGGACGGCGTGATGCAAAGCGCGGTCCTGTTCACATCTGCATCTGCATCTGTTGAGCCTGCACACACGACGACACCCTCAATCGCCTGTGTCGCTGTACATGTCGCCAGCGTATTGACACTGCTGCCGTCGTCGTTCTGCTTCAAGTTGACGCACGCCGCTGTGTCTTGAACTGCACCGCAGATCTCGCTGCAAGCCGCTGCGCTCGTGAGCGTGCTGATGGACGGTGCTGCGCCGTCCACGCCTCCTAGTGCTGTTGTCGCTGCTGCTATTATTACGAGGAGTGTGGTCATCATCTGCATGCGTCGGCAACGCCTCCGCCGTGTGCGCAGCCATCGCATCGTCAAGTGAAGTTCACTTTCCGCAATCCCGCAATTTAATCCGCACAGCTCGTGTCAGGGGCGTTTGGGGTTAAGTGGACTGACGGCTATTTATAGCGCGCGAGCTGGGCTGGCATCGAGCGGAATATGCAATAAGCGCGTTCGTTGTCCTCCTGTCTCCAGTCTCCAATCCACAAGAGAAAGGAAAGGAAGGTGGCAGTTGGCCTCACGACAGACGGACGGACGGACTGGACATTTATGCCCACAGACACCGGCAAGTGGGTGCCCTTGCGCCGCATTGCATTGTCGCGCTCTTTGTGGCGCGCGCCCCTCCCTTCTTCGTGTCGTTTCTTCCTTGCTTTCCCTTTGCGTACACACAATTGCACGTCACGTTCCCTTTGTGACTGTATTGCTCGATTTTCGACGCAAGAGAGTGGGATTTGCACAAAAATGGCTCTTCACAGTTATTTACCTGTGTGAAATCGAATAAAACCTTTGTATAGTATGTAAATACCGCATATAGATACAAAAGCTGAGACAAAAAGTATTTTTAATTGTGAGTAAAGAAAATTGAGTTTGTTGGACGATCTCTCATAACCAATATGTCGAAAGATGTGCGCCTTTCGCTTTTTGCAATCAGCAAGATCCTCTGTCGAGGCAGAATTGGAGGCAGCGCAAACAACAAACACCAAGTGGACAGCCACATCTGCATCCGCATTCGCGTTAGCTGCTACCGCATGGCGGTAGCTGTCGTGTCGTCACCCGACACTCGATGCTTGCACATGCATATGCATATGCACATGCACGCGGACCACCACGAGTGCTGGCTGCTGGATTACTGCTGCTTATCAGCTCAGTACTTCAAGATCGATTGGTGGCACTATCGGCAAATCATTGTATCACGCCCAGGTCATCTTGGAAATCAAGGAGTCAGCAGACTGTACAGTAGCGGACACAATAATAAACCCTGACTAAGTCAATCAACTGGATAGTTTCTTTAAATTTATGGAAAAATCTCCCTCCAAGATAAACTTGAGATGAAGAGGACACTCTTCACATCTTGTTGGCATTGACATCCATCTTTCGATGCCATCCCATGTTCCCCACGCACGAGCCATGAAATCAAAATCGAACCAGCGTATTCCCTCGCATCCCCAGCAGCTCTCTCTCCAGTCGAAGCAACACACGCACATACAGCATGCGCGTGAATTCGACGCCAATGAAAGTACACTCACACCCGCGATGGATCTTCTGTTGAGGAAAACGAACACGACCGGATCAGGTTTCACGCATGAGACGCAGCGATGACGCACAAGGTCTATCACCGGGGGTGCAGATCCCAAGATTCTCTACTTCGTAGTCGCGCGATCCTGATTCAAAGAAGCTTGATGAAGAGCACGAATCCATACAGAAACCACTTGGAGTTGGCTAGAACTGTAGTGATCGTGTGGAGTCATGAAGGGAGGCTTCACTCTGGTCCACCTACTTACAGACAAGGCAAGCAGGTCAATTCCATTTTGGGCATTTTGCCCAGCAAATAATGATCGACAGCTTGGACTGATCACCGCCGGCAAAGAATGCGATGGGGATTACTGAAGATTCTCCTACAGTCCAGCTCAAGCAACTTGAAATTTCCCAATAATGCTTACCAAGCGAATACTTCGTCTTGACCCAGGGTTTTCATGCAAACTGCTCGTTCGCTGGTGGCGCAGGCGATGTAGAGGCGTGAGAAGTACCGGATACAAATACAGCATACCCGATTGCGGTATGGTGGAACAGTGCCACGTGCTTGCGCTCGGTGCTTTAGCTAGGTGTGTATATAGGACTCTTGCCACTCTGGCCTTCAGTTGGGTGAATGGTGTATTCGTTGGCCAGCCAATTGGCCCACGGATACAATAAGCTGTTTAGCCCATTTCTCGAGCTGCATATGCATCCAAGATTTGCCCATTTTACCCGGTTGATACCAAATGGATATCCGCATTTGGACTGAATGGATTCTTCAAATGAATAAATTCACCCACGCCCTCAAAAAGAACACAGCGAGCTGATGACCAATGCGAATCTGCAAATCTCGGTGGCACATCTGCAGTGTGGGAGGCAGATGATAATGGACAACAACTGCCACCAGAGCCGCGGCTAATCATGTTCACTCGCGCGCTCGCTCGTTCGCATCGCTTTACCCCACTCACTGCACTCGGCCATTCCTCCCCAGTCCACAACAGCAGACAACACGCGCAGTAGAGGTCGTTGTCAGTTCGCCACAGACGCTCGGCGCCTTAGCTGACGCAGCGCAGCGTAGCTCTTCACTCGTGAGCTGTCAATATGGCGACGCGAGATCAGCAGTCAGGTGACGTTCCCGTAGACTCGCTGCATAACCACAAGACTTTCTTTAGCGGCCTGCACGCCACCCCTGCGAGTTGCAACACGAGCTACGCGAACCTCGGCGTCGGCGACGACCACAGCCCCGCTCAACTGCCTCATATTCGCCACGTGGATGGCTCCGGATGTTCGCAGAGCGCAGCGGCTCAACCATTACGAGTTCAGCCACCACAAGGCCATGAAGGTATTCCTGCCACTACACAACAGAAACGACCGAAGAAGAAACGACAACGGGAAGCCGTGACGCTGCTCAGCTCGCGTCACTTCGGTCTGCTTGTGTCATTAGCATTCGCAAGTGTGCTCACATCCTGTATCAAGCGCGGCCTGCTGCCGATCCTGAAGAGCGAGCTGAACCTGAGCTCGTCCCAGTTCGACGCGGCGCAGATCCTCATGATCCTGCCGTGGGCGTGCAGTTTCTTCCTCGGATTCTGCTCCGACACGTTCCCAATCTTCGGACGCCACCGGAAGTCGTACATGATGCTCGGCTGGAGCGTGACGTCGCTCGCGCTCTTCGTGCTCGCGTTCGTCAACTACGTACAGGAGTACGATAAGAAGATCAAGAACCAAGACCCGTCACTGGCGCTCGCGGACCGCACGCGCGTCCTGAATCTGTACGTGGCGCTGTTGGGGCTCGCGAGCTTCGGGGGCATCTTGAGCGTGATCGTGGCCGAGATCTACGTGATCCAGCAGTCGCGGCGCGAGTCGCTGCGTAACCGCGGCCACATGGTCGGCACATTCCTGCTCACGCAGTTCTTTTTCGAGATGCTCGGCCAGCTCCTCACGGACCTCGTGATCTTCCGCGTGACCAAGTTCGGCATCCTGCCGCTCTACTCGTTCCGCAACGTCGTGCTCTTCTTCGTGATCTACGCGCTCGCGCCGATCCCAGCACTACTCTGTTTCTTTGACGAGCGCATCGACGACGCGGACCTGCGGCAGTTGACCGAGCAGAAGGATCTGGAGCTCGCCAAGCGCCAACGTGCCAAGGAGCACCACGCTCTTGACACTATTGGCGATGGCGATGATCAGATAGATGACGAATACGACCCAGCCACTGTTGCCGTCCTAGGTGACCAAACCCTCGACGGGGCTCCTCGCGGCATGGCGGCACTGAAAGCCCATTTGGCGATGGTGATGGAGACGTTAAGGCGCGAGTCCACGTGGCGCATCGTGCGCTTCCTCGCGCTCTTCACTTTCTTCACCGAGTTCACGCTCAACTATCCGCACCTGACGCTCGACAAGTGGTGCGGTATGACCCTCAAGCTCGAGTCCTCGGGCAAGATCCTGGCTGAGGCGCTCTACTTCATCGCTGTGTTCACGTGGAAAGTGCTCTGTTTCAACCTCGACTGGCGGATTTTAATGACGGGCACGCTGCTGGGGATGTTCATCATCCCGCAGTCCGTCTACTTCTTCCTCGCGATCTTTGACATCGGTCGGAGCTCGCAGGTGTACGTGATCTTCAAGTCGCTAAGGGGATTCCTGCGCGGCATGATCGTGGTAATCGAGGTCTCAATGGCGGTGGAGGTCACGCCCCGAGGCAGTGAGGGTGCGACACTTGGCGTGCTCGTGTCCATCGGCACAGTCATGCGGCTACTGGCGGCCACGTGCTCGAACATCCTCGGCGAATGGCTCAAGAACCCCGACTTGGAAGGCGCGAGTACCAAAAATGATACCATTAGCAGGTCAGGCTCAGATGATACTGATGGAGCCGAAGTGATTGCTGGTCTGGACGACACGTCGGCGATCCGACACCACGTGGCGAGTCTGCTGGCGATCTGCTTCTGCATCCGCGTGCTCGCGCTCTTCGCGCTCAAATACCTGCCACGCCAGCGCAAGTACCTGCAGGTGGTGCTCCGCAGAGAGCGAGAACTGACGGTAGGATCCAGTGGAAATGGTTCGCAAGGCGTCGGGGGGAATGCCGCGTGGATCCTCGCGGTGCTCTTGGGGTCGCTCGCGTTTGTCGCAATTGTGAACGCGTGGGTGGTCACACCCGAGCCCCTCATAGCCGCGTGTGGGCGGGGCGGCGGGCTGACATCCACGGGATGCTAATAGGAGACTATTTTGTTTGCTTATGACCAAGGTATAAGGTCTGTTGATATGTTTGTACTGGTGGTAATAAACTATGCGTTGCGATGGATTGGTTGCTTATTATATTTTACTTGGTTGACGCTACTACAAAATACTCACATCGTCATCAAAACTCCGAGCTGCAGTGTTCGAACTCTGGTGGGGGTTGTTCCGACTACGTCTCGCTACGACAGTAGAGGATGGGAAGGAGGTGTCCTGCTCGCCCTCAGCCTCTGGCAATACGCCCAGGATCTGGGCGTCTAACATGGGAATGGAAGACCGGTCGGTGTGCTCGTGCTGCTCGTGGTCGCTCTCGCGTCCGTCCTCCGAAGTCGCCGCTGATACCGAAGCTGACCCGCCCGACGACGACGACGTGTCCAGCAGCTGCACGTATCCTACAGACGAGAAGTCCTGTCGTCCGGCGAGCAGCTGTTGCTCGCGCACGATCAGTTCGTTCCGGAGCGCGCGCCAGCCCACTAGGTTGAGCTGCTGCCGCCCGTTCTCTGCTGAGTGGGGCATCGCCTCCTCGTCGATGCTGCTCATGCTCATGCTTCCACTGCTGCTACTGCTGCTGCTCATGGACTCGCTCGAGTCGCTCAGACCGCTCACAGAGCTGAATGGGCGACCGTCGCCGAAAAGCGATACGTCTCGCGTGTGATTCCGCGGACGATTTTTTCTATTGTAGGAGACCAGCACCACCGCCACGATGACCCCGACAAGCGGCACACCCACGAGCCACGTGATGTTGGCGTTCACGTCCAGACCGGACCGATTGGCTTGAGAGCTCGCTTGGTTGGACGAGCCCGAATGACCGGGTTGCGGCTTGCCATCGCACACCAGTCCGCCTAGAATGTCCTGTCGATTCGGCGACTCGCAGACGGCGATGCAGACGCAGTTGTGTCGGCCGTAGCAGAAATTCGAATAACCGTCCTTGGCGTCGTTCTCGATCACGTTCTCGAACGCGGTGCGCTTGCACTTCTGGCAGATCGGGTCGCTCGCCGCGCAGTACTTGGCGGCTCCCGACGGGAAGTAGACGTCCTTGCTGGACTTGGAAGAAGGGATTGTGGTCGCGTTGTTGGACGCGGTGGCGTTGCGGAAGTCGAGCACTTTGGTTTTATCAAACTTGGCGTTCGCCAGGTCGAGACACCGACCAGACGGGTTCACATAGCAGCCCTAGAGTGAACAGCAAAGAAACGAATATGAGTCCCACGTAGATCTCCATCTCCACAAACACCGACAACCCCATCCATAGATACGTACATGTCCTCTGTAGATCACGCCGCCGTTGAGGCAGTCAAAGCAAGAGCGATACTCGGCGCATCCATCGGCGTCGGGCGGGTAGAATTGGCATGGGTAGTCCTTGGTCCACCCGGGGTCATTACCAACCGTGTCCGGGTCGTACGAATACGACGACGAGGACGACGACGCGTACGAGGATGAGCCAGCGTGAGCATACGACGACGATGCGCGCGAGGCACCGGCGTCCTCTGTGGCGTCGCTCTCGGCTGTGGAGGCAGCCGTCGTTGTTGTCTCTGCTGGCGTCTGGTCTGCGGAGGCCGCGCCGGAGCCGTCCGAGGAGGACGTGGTCGGCGCCGCTGTTGCTGTCACTGTGGGCGTCGGCGTCTTAGCTTCCCGCATAGCAGTCTCTGCGTCTCTGTGTATCTGCCTGTCACTCGCCGCCTGCTGTAAAGTCTGCTGCGTTGATAGCGCTGGCGGATGAGGAAGTATTCTTCTGGAGCTCTTCGAGCGTCACGCACAAGCAACTGAAGGAGCGAGTGAGGATGGATGATACGCTGGACACGGGTGGGTGCAGAGTGATGGTCACTGTTGTCGCGCCAATTGCCGAATTGCCTGAATTGCCGGCTGGCTCTACAGTCCGCCGTTGAGTCAAACGCACAGTCACAAATGGCTGATCGATCAATACGATGCGAGAGATGATGAATGGAATACAAGCTCGAGGCACACAGAGGAAAAAATCCACCTGCACGCTCATGCACACGCCAGGTAGGCTTTTCTGGAGCCAATATGTATGGCGTGGTGACGGCTGAGTCCGTAGCTTTATTGGTGATGTGGGAGCAGGCGGCCGAGGTTGAATGAACTGAGAACTGGCGTGCGCCTGTCAGTGTGTGAGAGAGACCCATTGTGGCTGGCGGGGTAGAAGAGACCACCACAATGGAGAACCAAAAACCTGCTGTTTAGGTCTACAAGTGAATATCAGAGCGACAACCCCACAACCTGGCTTGCTTTTGAGGCTGGCAGGTGGTGGTTTGTGGCTCGCACGCTTGCTTGCGGTACCAGACCTGTAATCGGTCAAAAACGCCGTTTACAGACCGGACATTCACTGTCAGTCAGCTCAGACCCATTTGCATGGCGTTGTGATAGGTCATGTGGCTGAGCTGACAGAGAGCTCATCTGGAGCTCCCAATATGAGTGATTACCGACACTACAGAACAACCCAGTGTGCTCGACAAGTTGGGATGAAAATGGTTCTTCTCGTTGTTTTCTTCTTTACTTCGCTTGGAGGAAAGGATTTGCTTCTCCGTTTCCTCAGCTTTTTACGCGATTCTTCAAAACGCTACTCCAACATCTACGTTCACACCAACAACCTCTCGCTTCTTCTTCTCTTCAGGTTCTTCTTCGAGTTCTTCCTTGTTTCTTGGAAGCCGTCTTCTCATTAAATAGACACGGCGCGGCCCCAGACGACGAGCAGCCCAAAATTGAGGTAGCTAGTCGCTATTCGTCCGTCCGTCCACGCGCTATGTTTGTCTTTGTTCTGTCGACTCGCCGACAAAATGCTCTCTCTGGTCCTGGCTCTCGTACTGGATCTGGACCTTGCTGCTGAGCTGAGCCCCAGCCTCGCGCCACTTCTTGAACATTCCACATGTGCTTTCTCGCCCGGGTGCCAAGATCTGCTTCTCTTGACATCAGCGCACCTTCCTGGGTCTGAGCTGCTTGTAGCTGACTTGACCGAATGCCATCGTGTTCCCCCCGCCCCACGAGGTTTCCGCCACGAGCGACATATTGAACCTGAATTGCGTCCAATTTGTCCTTGTGGCAGCTCGTTCAGCACGCTCAGAGCACCTCGTACTCGTCGTCCATGTCTTCAAAATCTGGTGCGCTCGCCATGGCGCGAACCGAGAACACCATCGGCGCAGACGCCGCCATCATCGCCATCGGGACCGGGATCGCCATCGCGGCCATTGGAGCGGTCGGGACAGCACTATCGATCTCCGGAGCCGACGGTTCAACCCCTAGAAACTGCACATTCGAGTGCTTCACGGGGGAAGTTGGTTCGACGCCCGCGAACCGCATGTGCTCCTTGTTGATCAGGTCGTCGCGCATCGCCTGCCAGCCAAAGAGGTTGAGCAATCTGGAGCCTGCTGTCGTCGACGTGACCGTGACCATCGTCGTGTTGGACGGGGACGAATTGGATTCTGGAGTCGCCACCACGTTCACTGAGTCCACACCACCTGCACCGTTGGCTCCACCACCACTGCTGCTGCTGTTTCCGACGCTCTCTGTTCTCGACCTGCGTTCACCCTTGGAGCGGATCCGGTAGATCGCGAACACCGTGACCATGACGAAGATCATGGCGCCGAGCACCGCGCTCACGGCCGCCCATCCACTATCTCCACCCCCTTTCTTATTTTCTCCTTTCTCCTTGGCAGCGAGCGCCTTGGCGAAGCAATCCTTTGGCGGTGGCTGCGGATGGGCCATTCTTGCTTCACACACTGCAATGCACACACAACCATTCTCGCCAAGACAGAACGCAGCCCTGCCACGGTCGGTCTGGTCTTCAATGTAGTCTGCGAACACGGATCGTCGACATACCGTGCACTGCGGGTCGTTCTTGGCGCAGTACTCGGCCTTGTCCGCCAGGAAGTTGTAGCGCTCGTCCTTGGGCGGCGGGAGCTTCACTGAGTTATCCGTATATGACCCAGACGAAGAGCTACGACTAGAAGCTGATACACTGGCGCTCTCATTCGCGTTCGACGGCTTGTAGCGTGAGAAGTCCATGGTTTCGTTGTAATACTTGCGCGCCGGCACGCACTTCCCCCAGTCGCTCAGCATACACCCGCCTTCCACCCCTTCCACCACGAAGTTGAGGCAGTCGAAGCAATTACGCGGCTCGGCGCACTCCTTGAACTTGTTCGGGTAGAAGCTGCAAGAGCCGGTCGTGCGGCGTCGATGTAGCAGCTCCTCGGGCGTTTCGTAGCTGCCGCCGTCGTCGCCTCCACCCTTGGACGCGCTCTTACAGTCGCTGTCGCCAGATGGACCCCCGCGGTTGCCGCGGTTGCTGTGGTCGCGGTCGCGGTCGTTGCTGTTGTCGCGATGAGACGGACCGGTCGCAGCGGACGGCGACCGGAAGTACATGGACGCGGACGACGTCTCCTGGCTCGATGGTGCTGGCGATGGAGCTGGAGCTAGAGCTGGCGCGGGGGTTGGCGAGGGGGACGGGAAGGTGACGTCGCTGTCCGCGAACGCCGAGCCCGCAGCCATGGACGCGGACGCGGAAGAGCCTGTCATGAACGCACGCTCACTGTCGCTCTCTACTATGCTATGCTACCAGAATGATGATAGAGCGAAGGCAGAGTGAGCAGCGAAATGGAATGGCCGACTGCAAATGCAGGCTATTTGTTTGGCTCGACGGTTTCCTGTTCTATTCAGTGCGCGCCGTAGAAGTCGTTCCAGCAAATGACTGGGAGTTTGTATGGGAGATGACCAGTGGCGCGCGACCAGCAGCAGGCAAACAGGGGAAGGGCCGAAACTGAGCAGCTGACAGTCTGCACAAAAACTGGCCCTTCATAACCCGCATCCGTTCTCTCTAAAATTATGAAAAGGCAGAACATTCGCTGGTCATTTTGAAGTCAGTGCGATAGGACTCTTTGGATTAATGGGAGGCGGGAAGTGCACAGTTTTCGAGTCTTGTGTCAACAAAAGTCGCCTCACAGAGGCAGTAGGTGATTTCCAGCTGGCAATGACGAGAGTTTCTTCTTGCCAATTGCCACTCATGTCGAAAGCACCGCCAGCCACATGGAAAGCAAGCTGGCAATTCACAGATGTCGGTACCCACAGCTACACTTCTGCATGCAAACCTACTGGCAACTTAGTCGCACAGACCGCAATTTCCAGTTTGTTTGGCGGCGTCTGTTTGCCTCCATTTACTCGTGCGAGCATATCATTTTGACCGCCCACCTGGGAGAAGAAAATGATACAATGGCCGCTTCATAACTGTAACAGGAACTGTGAATCTGAA
>JALBZD010000426.1:0-28171 GCA_038050675.1 Globisporangium cylindrosporum | reverse complement strand
CACTTCCACATTCGCCACTCAGCACACTCGAATCAAGACTTCGCTACCCAATCTCACTCCCACACACACAGCAACCATGGCCAAGAAGCAGAACACCAAGCAGGAGCAGAAGGCCCAGCCGGAGAAAAAGGCCACTACCGCCGCTCCAGCGCAGAAGCAAGCCGCCGCGCCAGCCGCCAAGGCCAAGGAAGCGCCAGCGCCAGCGCAAGACACCAAGAAGAGCACCAAGAAGGGAGGCAAGAAGTAAACTTCAGTCGTCGCTCTGTTGTTGCTCCAACCAGTAGCAGTTGACACCAGTCCCACTCAGGTCACTGATAGAATAGATCGAGAGCGAACGGATCAATGCATTTAATATTTAGAACGCTGAGAACTCCATGATCTCGATCACATTCTGTTGGATTTTTGATCTTGTCTAGAGATGACTCTGCGGGCTGCAAGGATTCTTGTTGTGTTGCATGTCTTCAGGTAAAGGGTGCTTCGAGCACAATCGACTCTCGTTCAAGCTGCAACTTTGCGCGACCTTCGGCGACAGCTAGTGTAATACTACTATTAAATTCGCATGGTAGTACTACTGTAGTAGTAATAAATGCGGACTGAACCAATGGATATTTTATCCAATGAATTATTCCGCTTATGACATGTTTTATGTTCACAGTTGGTATCTCTTGATTATATCTGATTTATGAAAGATTTTACCTGTTTACAATGGTTTGTATATTTCCTTAGTAATTGCTAATTTTATTTGGACGATTTGTGCCATTTTTCGGAAGATGTCGTTCTTGCTGGGCGACGACTATGGCTCGAGCAGCAGCAGCAGCGGTGAGGAGAGTGAGCATGAGTTCGAGCTCGACGTCGCGCTTCCGCGTTCAGAGCCCAAGCAGAGCGACGGTGGAGCAGCGCTCGTTCTGCCATCTGCAGACAGCGTGCTGGCTGGTGTGAGCGCGTCCTCTGCGTCGTTTCTAGCGCCACAGACCGCCCAGTCGACCGCCGCCGCCATCGTCGAGATCGACGTCTTCAAGGAGAACGAGCGCGCGAAGGCGCTCCAGGTGGCCGAGAAAGCGGCCGAGCAACAGAGTCGCAGAAACAGATTCGTGTCACCGACCGATGAATTGGCGAAGAAGAGGCCGCGAACGACGATCGAAGCAGACGAGAAAGTGCCCGCCAAGAAGGAGAAGAAGGACGCCAAGGAGCGCGTCAAGGCACAGCGCACCAAGGGCCAAGCGGGCATCGGCAGCGACTTTCGCTCCTGGAAGTCTGAGACCGAGATGTCCATGCGCCAGCAGTTTGATTAAAAGCAAGGCAGAGGCGGTGAAGTAAAGCAAGAGAGTTGAACAATGTGATTGGTGGGTGGGTGGGGATATTTGCTGGTTCATATTATTATGGCGTGTTTTGATAGAGAACAGGAATGCCGCCTAAAGCGCTACGTAGGCTGCAAATGTGGCGAGCACCGCGACGCTCGCGCTGGTGAGGGCGGAAGACACAGCGCCGCTGGTGGTCGGTGACGGAGTCGGCGTGGGGGTTGGGCTCGGAGTCGCGACGTCCGCGTCCGCGCTCGCGGATTTCGCGGTCGTGGCCGGCTTCTGAGTTGGCTGCTTCTCGATTTCGAGGCTCGATCCAGAGGACGAAGACGCCAGCGACTTGCTCGCGCTTCCCGAGAAGGACGCCTCGGCCGCCACCGTGTCGTCCGCGGTCGGGGCTGGTGTGTCTTCAGCAGCGGCAGAGGCGTCGGTGCTGTTGGCGCCAGGTGCGAGCGTGGCTGGGACCTCCTTGGGCTCGGCGATGCCGCATTCGGTGAAGACGCTCACGACCGCGTCCTTGAAGGAGAGCGACGAGCCGTCGAGCACGAGGTTGCAGCGCGGCAGACTCAGGTCGCCCAGGCGCTTGACGAGGTCCGTGCACTTGCAGACCGCCTGGCGCTGCGAGCTGGTCGGCAGCGTGTTGCTCGTGAGGTCGAACGTGGAGCTCGTGGCGCAGCTCTTGAGCTCGTTCGTGAGTCCGCCGAAGACCGACTGGCGCTCGCCCTCCGTGCATGTCTTGTACTTGCTGGCGGCGTCTGCGGGCAGCGCGAGCGCGGCGATGGCGACTGCGATCGTGATCAGGACCTTCATGGCTTGTGGAGGTAAGGATGCTGGAGCTGAGTGGTTGGGTGAGCGTCCGGTGGGTGGGGGTGGGTATCTGGCGTCTTGGAGGCAGATTCGAGAATGAGCTCTTGGGTTTGCGACCGCTGGTTGTCTTTGCCTGGTGTTGCTTCTGGCGCGTGGACAGAAGCACAGTACAGTACCGTGAGGGATCCTCACGGTCAACAAAGTGGAAAATTGCGAGCGCTTGTCCCAGTCCCACTCTGATGGTCATCAGCTGAACTTAGTGTGCTCAGCATTGACGATTTGTATGAGGCTCAGTATGCTCAGCTCCCCGCATACTGAACCTCATACAAAAAACAAAGATGACACGTTAGCAATCGCCATGTCCGCCGTGCAACTCCATTCGTTAGAGGGTGGCGGAAAGCGCGTGTAATGTAATGATGGGGTGCACTTGTCCTGCGCTGCAATCAGCGTGTGTGGCCAAAATGCGCCTGTGTGAGCTCGCGCAGGCACACACAGGTGGGCCACGTGACTTGCGGTGTGAGTGTCTGTCTATTCGAGCGTATGGGGGCGTCAACACCTGCGCCGCGAGTCGAAAGACGCATCTCTGTGCGTCAATTTGTGGCGCAAATGGCGCCCAACGTATTGACAGCTGCTGCTGTAAATCATCTTGGCTCGGCTCTGGGGTCGCTATCGCATGAAGATTTGGTTGTGGCGCTGAGCAGTCGCGTTGCTGTTTGAGGGTCGCGATCTTTCCAGAGACCAGCCAGTCGGTCCAAGCCCAAGAGCATGCCATGTGAATCCAGCCGCCGATACAAACTGGAGCCGCCGCCTCATTCCGCGATCTCCCCACCATCACCACCGCCGCAGCATTAGCAGTAGCAATAGCAATAGTAGCAGCGTGATGGACTCGCTGTTCACGCGCCTGAGCTCGCTGCTCATGGGCGAACCCGCGCCGGAGACCGACGACGAGCGGATGCTGCGGCTGCGCAACCACTCCAAGCTGCAGCTACTCACCAAGAGCCAGCGTGCCGTGATCCTCGAGGACCTGGAGCGCGCGATCCAGGCGCTGCGCTTCTTCCTGCAGGCCAAGCGCACCGGTAACGAGGAGGAGAAGGACGATAGTGACGACGGCGAGCGCCTCTCACCCAACAGCCGCCAGACTGCGATGATGGAGTCCACGGACGAGCGCAAGCAGCTGCTACTCAACGACGAACTCGCGGTCGTCAACGCGCTCTGCATGCACTTGGACCGGTGCATGACCCACGGGCTGCGGCCCGTGGAGAGTGACGACGGCTCAACCGTCAAGTTCTTCGGTGTGGTCAAGTGGACCTGCACACGCGTGGAAGCCATCCGCCAGAAGCAGATGCTCAACGCCATGCAGAGCGCCAGCAATCCAAACAGTACGTATAATAGCAATGGCGCGGCGAGCCGAAAGGTCTCGGAGGTGGTCACCTCGAGCCTGGAACCGGATCTCCCGCGGCACATCCGCGGCTTCTTTGGCGCCGTGCGCTCGGCCAACAGCCTCGCGAACGTCAACTCGGACGAGGGCAAGGCGCGCGCGTTCGTGCGCCAAGCGCTCAATATGCACCTGCTGCAATCGTCCATGAGTCTGATCCTCTCGGAGAGCAATCTGGACCTGCTCTCGTCCTACTACACCGAGTTCGCGCTCTTCCGCCAGCGAGACGAGGTCAAGATGTTCTTGAGTATGCTCTCAGGTCTGGACGAGCTCTCGTTCGCGTTCCTCATCGACGACATGCGCCTGGACCAGTCGCCCGACACGCTGCCGTTCTCCAAGCCGCTGCCGCGTCTGAAAGCTCAGAAGAGCAAGAAGAGCGCGCCGAAGCTCATCGACCCCGAGGACATGGTTGGCGGCCGCGTGCGCCTCTGCGAGGAGGACAGCGAGACCAACTTGCTGGCGGAGAAGCTCATGTCCCATCACGAACTGCGCAGCACGTTCAACTCCATGAAAGGCGGTAACCCGCTCTCCGACATCCTCAAGCAAGCCGCGACGTCGCAGAAGATGGAGGACGCCGCTACGGCGGTACTGCGCTTCCTGGAGCTCGGATACCCCGAGTACGACGTGTTCGGCAATGAGCTGCTCGACGTGCTCTGCAACCCGTTCCTGAGCGGCATGGCGCGTTTTGAGACCGCGATGGCGATCCCGGACGTCGTTGAGGCGTGCTTTTGCTACTTGTATGAGAACATCGACACGCCGGGGCTCTTCCAGGTGCATCTGCACGCCGACCACGTGATGGAGCTACGCGACACGATCGAAGAGCTCGGCGGGTTCCACAAGAAGATGGCGGTCAACACGCACGAAGTGACGGCGATCTTGCTGCAGTACCTCTGGGAGCTGCCAGACTCGCTGCTCACGGAGGAGCGCCTCGAGAACTTCCTGGCGTGCGGCGGCAAGAGCGAGGACAGCATGATGAGCGAGGACGAGAAGAAGATGCTGCTGCGCGTGCTCGTGAACGACCTGCCGTGGTACTGCAAGCCGATCCTCGAGCGGCTGTGCCACTTGATCATGGTCGCGCTCGAGCCCTGCCACACCGAGAAGAACGGGTTGACCATGTTCTCGATCGCTAACTGCCTCGGCCCGATCCTGCTGCGCAAGACGCACGGCTTCCGCTTCCACGAGTACGAGGACCCGACATTCCGAAAGTATCCGGTCGGGTACCAGAACTCTAACTCCGTGCGTTTCCGTTTGATGCCGAGTGGCGACGGTCTCGGCGGAGACTACGACAGTTTCCCGTATACCAGCAGCGTCGATCGCGCGACGTCTGAGGCACGAGCACTGCGCCACATGAAGCGCGACGCCGAGGAGAGCGCGCACATGCTCAGTCTTCTGTTCCGCGAGCACAACTACATTCTGAGCGACTTTCGGCAGGAGCTCGTCGCCCGGAGAGCCAGATTACGTGAGAAAGTGTACTTTTTAGAAACGATCCGCTTCAAGATGGAGGAGTCGATCGAGCTCTCGAACGCGGAGCACGTGAAGCTGCTCAAGCGCCTCTGGGACGGCCTTTTGCCGGATCCAAACGCTCAAGAGGAAGACAAGGCGATCGTATTGGGACCTGGCGATGGCGAATCAATTGACGTGACGGCGCTGCTCGCGTCCAAGCGATGGAAGCTCAGCGGGTTCCACACAGAGAACCCGCTCGGAGGCTTCCGTGGCGGCGGCGTGCTGTCGCTCGAGACGCTGGTCTACTTTGTCGAAGAGTACCCTGCGAAAGCCAAGTCCATGATGGCGCGCAACGCAGTCGCCGGCGGGAACCGGTACCCGTTCCCAGTCGCGAGCATCAACGTCATGCGCATGATGATGAAGCTGCTGATGCTAGACGAGGCGCCGGACGTATGCAGCAAGCTGGTGCTGCACTCGGCCGATGAGAACGTCCCGACGACCGTGCTCAAGATGCGCATTGCCGAGCGCGTGAGCCGCACGCCGTTCTGGAGCGTGTTCAACGACCCACTGGCGTTCTTCAAGCTGCAGTCCATGGCATTCATGTTGCTAGATCTGCACTGGATCCACTCGGGGGCGACCCAAATGGGCTTCCAGCCGGTCCTGGACGCCACGCGCAGACAAATGGGCTGGCTGCTCGAGCAATCGCCCGCGAGCGTCGAGGGCA
Source organism: Globisporangium cylindrosporum (assembly GCA_038050675.1). Lineage (NCBI taxonomy): Eukaryota > Oomycota > Peronosporomycetes > Pythiales > Pythiaceae > Globisporangium > Globisporangium cylindrosporum. The sequence goes on along the minus strand of JALBZD010000426.1, from coordinate 22,464 downwards.
TGTGGACAAAGTGGATGGAGGTGCGCGAGCAGCATGCGGCCAAGTATACACCCATCTTCTCAACTGGTAGCAGCAATGACATCAGTGACAGCACGAGGGTGATGACGACGGCCTCTTCCGAGAGCGACGACCTGGTGGAGCAAATGCTGCTGCATCTCAAGGAGAAAGAAGCAGAAGCAGCGATGGCAGCAGCAGAGAGCTCTGCGCCTGAGATCCAGGAGCTGGAGTTAGCGCAGGTGCCTGTGCAGCAGCAGCAAGAATTTGGCGGTGTCCCAGCCAACACACCTGCATCGCTTGTGAAGGAAGAGCCGCCGAGTCTCAGCACGAGATCGCCTTCAACGCAGGAACGAGAAGAACCGTCGCCCACCAGTGTGCCGATCTCGAACGAGCGCGCACAAGCCTATTGAGTGAGGTTTCAGACCATTTTCAATAGCAGTAAGCAGCCTAGGAACAGCCAAGTTGCACGCGTAGATATGTTTTTTTCACTCTAATTATTCTGTTGTTTTACCATTCTCTTCGTTTCTTCCTCTTCCACTCCTTCGTCTACAACACGCTTGTTTCTACTTTTTCTCGTTTACCATTACACTTTTGTGACCTCCTTGGCGCTGCCGCCGACAATGTTGGTCGCGTGCTGCACGTAGATGGAGCCGCCGCTGCGTGTGACCTTGCCCGCGTGATGGCGGTCGCAGCAGCCGCCGCCGTTGCGCGCGCTCCAGAAGCAGAGGTACGAGTAGAGGTTGAACTTGGTCGGGATGTGGTCCACCACGTAGCGGAACGCGTCCTCGGAGTCGCCCTCTTCGAAAGGGTACTCGATCCACTCGTGCTTGCTCAGGCGCGCGTTGTTGTCACGCTCGCCGATCATGTGGTTGCATGTGTTGAGGTAGACGAGCGGCCGGTGCGAGTCCGCGCGCATCTTCCAGTCGCCGTACGCCACCTCCGCGCGGTAGTGGTGCATAAGCGAGAACCAGTCGCCCACGTTCTTCTTCGCGCCTTGCGACCACTGCTGCTCGCCACCGTGGTCCTGCGAGAAGATGCTCGTCCACGGCGTTGCCGAAGTCGGGTCCAGGTTCACATTTCTGTTGAAGGAAAGGAATCAAACGCGCGGTTTATTAGCCTTGCATTCGTTTACGTGAGCACATACATTTCAGGCAGCGGAGACGTACCTGAACTCCATGTAGTTGATGTCTGCGGTGCGCTTGTACGTTCTCCGGTTGAATGTGCGGTAGAGGATCGTGGCGCACGTGTTCTCGGACTCCTCCTTGACGCGGTTGTACGACGACTCGCCCGCGAATATGATGCAGAGCTTGCAGAAGAGCAGCCCCGAGTCCTCCTGGCGTTCGAACTGGAAGAACACCTTGACGAGCTGGTTGTGGTTGGCGATATCCACGTCGGGTTGCACGAACACGGGCAGGCAGCGCCGCAGCCACGCGACCTCGGCGTCCGTGGCACTCGAGCCGTAGGCGGTAGAGCCCAGCACGGACGGGCTGGCGTTCTCGCTCATCTCGCGGTACGCGAAGGACACGTCCGCGTCGGTGGTGATTGGAGCAATCGTGGTGCTGGGGACGGCGCGGGCGGCTGAGCGAGGCGAGACGACCGGGTCTGTCTGCGTCGCGTCGAGTCAATTGCGCACTCGCCGCTGCGCTTCTTCGGAGAGAAGGTCGAGAGGACGAGCGTGTGGGTGGGTGAGCGAGTATCTATGGAAGGACGGCCGCGCGCGCGTCTGCCAAGCGTCCGCTCGTGGCGTTCGGAGCTCTTCGAAAAGCGAATTGGTAATGCAAATGAGCCAGACACACAAACCAAACGGAAACTGGGCTTTTGAAACAAATGAACGCAACTACATCATTTTACGGGACAAAATCCCTTCTTCAAAGTTAAATGAGGGGCCAAAATGGGTACAATTCGGGACAACAATTCTGAAGCCATGATGAACAACCATCATTTGCTCAGATCTCACTCACTCGCGCATCACTCGCAATACTGAGAGCTCAAGGCGTCGGGAAGAGCCCATTGCCAGCAGCGGCGGCGTCCGGAACGAACCCGCCGTCACCACCAATAGCACCAGCTGCTACTGCTCCCGCTGCTGCGCGCTGCTGCATCTCCTCGCTCAGGTGGCTCGTGTGGAAGCTCAGCACAACAAACACCCAAAAGTGGATCAGCGCAATGTAGCAAAGCATCCCCAGCCGCGCGAACGGGTAGCTCAAGAACACGCGGCCCAGGAACATCAACCACCGATCGAGCACATCCAGCGCAGTGACCATGCGACTGCTGCGCTCGACCACTGGTGCAACTCTGGAGATCATGTTCGCCATGCGATTCGGGCGAGAGCGCGCTCCAGCAGCATTGCGCTTGCCCACGGGCGTCGCCATCTCCATATCTAGGATACCGCCGTTGCGCTCAATCTGTGCCAATCGCTCCTCGGCATTTTGGCTTCTGTTTTGCGCGTCCATCAGACGAACTTCCAGCGTCGACACTTTGCTTCGCAGCCCATCGATGGTTTCCTGCTTCTCCACCAGACGATTCGTGAGCGTCTGTATTCTTGATTCTGTGCCAGCCGCGCCAGCGACAGAGTGGCTGCTGGATGCGAACCGGTTCAGCTGCTCTTTCAGCTTGTCGAGCTCGCGACGCGCGACAAAGAGTTGCTGTGACGCGCTTTGCTGCGCTTCTTCAAACGCGTGCTTCACGCGACGAAGCTCCTCATGGAGCGCAATGTTCTCCTGCTTTTGGATTTCGTTCTTCCTCGTTTCATCGTGAAGCGTCTTCTTCGTCAGCACGAGCGTTTGTTGCACTCGTCGGTAGTCTTCATTCAGGGTCGAGAGCGCTCCATTTGAAGCGGCAAGAGCGCCGTTGCCAAACTTGGAGTTGCTTCCAGGTCCGCTAGAGGATCCTGGATGATGCGCATTTCCACTGCTTGCTGTCACTTGCTTGGCTTTTGCAAGCTCTTTTTCTAGATTCGCGACGTTGTTTCCGAGTTCCGTGTTGGTCTTCTCCAGCTGCGACTGTCGTGCAAACATTGACATCTTCGTGTGTTCGTGCTCCTTCTTCAAGTTGTTCATTGACGCTAACGTGTCTTCGAGCTCTGCGCGTAGAGAGACAATCAGCTGTTCCGATTCGTTGTTTGCTGACGCTGCGCTCGTCCAGAGACTGTCCTTCGACTCGACAGCCTTCGCTAATTCGGCTCGCAGCGCTGCGATCTCTACTGTCTGCAGTTTTTTCGCTTTCTGAAGCGCCTCTAACTCCATCATGGCTGTCTGCGCTTGCACGCCTTTGAGTTCCAGCGCTTGGACAAAGTTTCGCTCGTCTGCGTCTTTTTCCTGGTGCACCCGAGCCAACTGCACACGCGCATAAAAAACACACAATGAGCATTTCAATACACTCCTATGATGATTCGCGATGCTTTCATGCATACCTCTTGCTGGACTTCTGCAATTTTCTCCTTGCATTCCTTCTCGAGTGCCTCGATCTCGTCTTCGTACACTCTCAGATTCTTCTGCGTCGCCCCAAGCGCTTTCTCCTTTGCGCGGAGATCGGCTTTTACTCGCACAAGTTCCTTGTACAAGCGATTGCACTCTTCTTCAACGGACGTCGGAGTCCCCGAGGAGCTGCGTGGGGGAGAGGGCGACGTCAGATTTCTTCCTGCACCGTCTTTGCCTGATCCGGAGCTGGGTGGAGTGCTCCGCACACGTGGAGGAGCGACGAGCTCTGGCAACTCTTCGTCTATCTGCATGCATTACACGTCGTTAAAGCGCTATTCACATTGATACACATCTCTTCTTCGCCTTTTGGGGAAAAAAATATACCTGCAAAGTGGCGTTTTCGGATGTGGTGCTCTGCGTATCTTCCTGGAAAGCGTGATCACCTCCTCTCTCATGATCGCTGTGTCCGCTGTTACCCCCAGTAGCTGCCACCGCCTCCGTAGCTTGAGAAATGCGACTCTTGAGCGACGAGAGCAGCCCTTCTTCCTCTTGCGCTTGCTCGTCGTCCGACTCGCCTGCGTCATTACAAAAACGAGAGAGCAACAATATCAGGAAGAGCCCAAAGCTGAGGAGTGAGGCACCACTTGCATGGCGCGGCGGAGGCTACTGCAACGCACCTGAGAGCGTGAGCGCGGCGTGCTGGTCGACAGACTCGAGCAGGTTGCCCGCTAGCTGCAGCGAGCTGCTCACCCAGTTCATTCCACTTTCTCTTGGGCTTTCCTTCTCTTTCTTTCTCCCAGATAGATGATAGAAAAATGCTCGAAAAGCTCGAAAAGCTCACAACAAAATGAAAAAGCAAGATTGAAGCAAAGTACTGCACACTGTCTGCAAAGTACGCCAGATTGAAGCAAAGTACCGCATACTGTCCACAAAGTACGATAATTACTAAAATAACCTCGCGTCGTTTGGAAATAGAAAGGTTTTACATATATTGTAAGGTTTAAATGAAAACAAGGTTATATAAAATGCAAAATCTCAAAATGATATTAAATGGATTAGAGAATCATGGTTTTTATTTAATGTTATTTAGAAACCATGATTGGTAAAAAAATATTAAAGCCACACGACTCCTCGTACTCCGGTTGTTGGCTTAAATCGGTGCCGATTTATAGCACATAATACTGCGTTCTAATTGGCCAGAAGAGCATTACACTTGGTTTCATTATGGGAAGATGGTCTGGAGAATGTGCTCACAATATAGTTTGAAGAGATTCGCACTCGGGCGTTGTAAGCCACGAGAGGTCGAATGATGGCTGTGTATATTTATACTCTCTACAACGCATAGCCTCTCTTTTTGAATGAGCTCGAGCTGTATACCGTGATCTACAACGGAAAAAAAAATAGAGGAGCTCTTTTAAACTGTAGCGCCCGATGTATCGACAGATAGAGGTCTCGCTACAAAAATGCCAAAAAGCGAGCCAATATTGGCGCAAAAAGCTCCGTTCCGCGCCAACATCAAAGGAGCGAAATTGAGCGGCGGGAGGCATGGCGAGCACGGCCACAGGTGCGTTGTCCGCCCATATGCATCTCTCTGTCTGTCTCTGTGTGCCTGCATATCTCTGAGCACGCACTTTAGTATACACCAGTCGGCTGACGCCTCCGTGCGCTCTCTCTGTCACTCTACAGAGGGCGTGATCGTCCTGGACGACAGCACCGACGAGGAGGTGGTTGTCCGAACAACCGGCCAGGCAGCTGCGGATAAGACCCGCATCGACACTGCAGCAGATAGCGACGCGCCGCCGACCAAGAAACTGCGGATGGAAGCAGCTGTGCATGTCTTTGAGAGCAACACTGTAAATGCAAGCCCAGGTCAGCATTCGGTTCCGGTGGCAGCTGCAGCGGGTGGTGGCAATACCAATGGAGACTTGGATGTCGAATACATTCCCGGCGCGTTCAGCGGCAAGAAGAGCATCAGCCACCGCGAGCAGCAGGAGCTGACCGCTGATGCGAGTGATGTGATCAGAAGCGTCGACCAAGAGCAGTCCCGAAGGAGCAGGCGTTCGTTTGCTGACACGCTCTCATTCAGCGAACTACAGGCGCAACAGCGCGCGCTCGAGTACTTGCAAGCTGTCGCGCACAGGAAGGGAACGAAGAAGCTTACATCGCAGCAGAAAGCCAAACCACAAGCCCCGGCAGCTCCAGTTGCAGCTTCAGCTCCAGGTTCAAAGTCGACGCATTCGTTTTCTGCTCCAAAATCAGCTTCAAAGCCAGCGTCCTCGATATTTGTTCCAAAGCCAGCTCCCCAGCCAGTGTCGTCGTTTTTCGTTCCAAAGACAGCGTCCGCAGCCCCTCGCCCCTTGCAGCGTGCTGCTTCCAAGCCAATTCCGACGTATGAGTCCGATTCCGACTCGGACTTTGAGCCGACGCCAATGAAGAAACCAGTCAGCCGCGTGAAACCTGGTGTGATTCTCGTCTCACCTGCTAAAGCACCACTTTCCCAGGAGCGAGAGTTTGCGCATGTGAAAGAGAGCAAAGTAGGTGGTGCGTCTGGGACTATCAGCATTGGTAGCGATGACGACGACAATATTTTCAGTATGCTGTCTGCAGCCTACGAGAAAAGCACGCTGTTCCCAAAGAAGCCGTCGACTCAAAGCAGCGTCGGCGTTTCTCAACCCCATGCTGCCAAGTCAAAGCGGAAGCGACCGAGCAACATCGCAAAGAAAAGCGGTGAGCGAAAGAGCTCGTCGTCTTCAACCTCCAAAAGCCACCTTGCCGCGTTTAAACAGTCTGAACCGACCGTGCTTGTTTCCGATATTCTGCCATCCCGACGCGATATCTCGAACACGGTAATCCACAACACGTCGTGGCGTCAGTGCTACTTCGACGTGGCGCCTGTCAACTTGCTTCCGTCGAGCACAGGAGATATGAGACCGTGTCTGATGTCCCAGGTCGACCCGCCGCTGACATCCTATGGTACGTCGCTACGTTGTATGAATGTGTCTCTTGTGATGGACGCCTAGAGAGACTATGTCGCTAAGTTTTTTTATGTACAGATACAAGTGAAGAGCTGGAAGAGAAATGCAAAATCCTGTCGACATTCGGGAAGGCAAACCAGTTTGTCTCGTCGATGATCGCTCTTGACACGGATCAAGAAGCTACACAGGCAGCTATGGACAAACGAGTGTCACTCTTGGTGGAGCACGAGCTCCCAAAGATCCAGGAATGCTACCGATTGAAGACAACCTCGATTTTGAAAGACGTGCGCGCTCAGGTTAGCGATTTTCTTCGTGACCACGAGTTGCACAAAGAGGAAAGCCACAATCCATCATGTAAGTTTGATTAGGGATGCTTTAATTGGTTGAAATGGGAGTTACTGACCTTCTATGTCGCTTTGTTTCAGGGAAAGTGCACAAGCTTGAGGTTGATCCGGTCGAGCGCTTCCTCATTCGTCAGATGGAGATTCCAGAAGTGATCCCTTCATCGGAGCACTCGAAACTCAAGTACTTCGTGGGATATGACGAATCGAATTCTCGTGACACGCTAACCCCGATTTCTGCCTCGCGACTGTGCAAGTTTCACATGCAGTGCAGATCGACCACTTTCATCGGCATCAAGAGCAGCATTCGCGTCGAAGACGATCCGATTTTGCGGTATATTCCGTACTTTGGGGACAACGAGAGCGGTGAAGAGATTGACGTGAAACAATACGAGAAGATCCGGTCCCAGGAGGCGAGTCAACGCAGCGGGCTCGATGGTGAAGTCAACGAGTACTTCCTTCGTTTTGTGGTAGCAGACTGCGGCGACTCGCCACCGGTGTTCACCGCGCTGAAGAACGTGTACGGGTTCAACCAGGCGTACACGGATTATAGCGAAATCAAGAAGAACTTTGACGCGAAGCGCCTGACATCCCGGCGTATCGAGGCCGCAAAATCTCTCGTCCTCGAAGAGAAAGTCCCCGAGTCTGAAGTTGACACCCACGCCCAGCTCACTAACCTTTTCAAGGCGACTGCAGCATTCGGTGTCTCAGTAGAGTTGGAAAACAAACCGCTCGCAGAGCGTCTCGCACCGCCCCCGACGTACTTTGAATCGAACATTGCTCGACAACGCACTGACCAACGTGCAAGCAGACTCGGGTTGCGGTCAACGGACGATTACGCGGATTTGTCGGTACACTACCGCGATCTGTTTTGCCGAATGTGCTACAAGTATGACTGTCACGAGCACGGCATCGAGCATCCGCAGCCAATCCGACGCGCTGACCCGATCAACCCACCGCTGCGACTGTCGCCTGTCGCATTCACCCTTGAAAAAGAATCGCAAGAGGAGAAACACGATCAGGAAGAAGATAAGTTGCCACCAGCTACAGCGGACCAGACTGAGTCGAACGTGGTCGAGATCGTTTCGCCCGACAACTCTGTCGAGAACATTGAGCTTGACGATGAAGGCAACAATACTGACGAGAACGAATCTGCAGGCTCCGGTTTAGCGTCGGACAGACGCCGCTCTGCGCGCTCTCAGACCAGAGCCAGCACGATGGCGACTGCGTTTTTGGACGGTTTCCCTCTGGTGGAGAGGAGCAGCCGACCATCACGTCCATCGCGAGCAAAAGTGGTTCGAAAGGTCCCCGACGAATCGGAATATCTGGATGACTCGCATTGTGCGATGGTGAATTCCAAAATGAGTACTTTTCTCGGTGCAGGTGACGCGTGTAGTGAAACTTGCTGGAAAACTGGCGCTGCCGGTTTGTCGTCGTCAGCAGAGACCAAAGTGGAGGTTTCTGTCGAAACAGGATCTGAAAGCCTGAAAACAGACAGCCTGGACGTCGCCAGCATCACCAAAGCTGTTACTACCGGCTCGTCCTTTGTTGAGACCAAGGTGGAGATTTCTGTCAACAGAGAATCCGAGGGTTTGAAAGCAGAAAGCCTGGATGACACCAGCATCAAAAGCGTTTTAAGCCCCGCGGAGCTAGTTCTGCTGCAGAAAACGCGGGAGGTTGTGGGCGATAATCCGTGCATGATTGCTTCGGTCGTCAAGTCCGTGTCGTGCAAGGACCTCCACAAATACCTGGAAACTGAGAATCAGAACACGTCGGGCCGCACTGGGTCTATGGACGAGTCCGCCTTTTCTCCGGATGTTCGAGTCAACAAGAATCTCAAGCGCGGTCGGAACACTGGGTCGCGCAACAACAACAATAACCGAGAGCTCTTGAAGCGGACTCGCAACCAGCGGCTGAAAGAGAAGGGATCGAACCACGAGTACGAGCCGTGCAACCACGACGGGGTGTGCGATTCCAGCATTTGCTCCTGCATGACGCGTGACCACATGTGCGAGAAAGCGTGCTCGTGCTCGCGTGATTGTCCAAATAGGTAAGACAGACAGCTCGTTCTTGGCTTGACAGCGTAGTATCTGTATTGACTCTTGTAGTATCTTGTCTTGTGCTAGGTTCCAAGGGTGTAGATGTAGCATGGGGAACTGTCGCACGAATGCATGTCCGTGCTTTGTGGCGATGCGTGAGTGCAACCCGGACGTGTGCTTCACGTGCGGAGCCAGCGAAGTTCCTGCTCTGATCTACAACGAAGAGCTACAGGGCCGACCCGCATTGGAGCTGGGTATTTGCTGTAACGTGAACCTAACGCGCGGGATTCACAAGAAACTCGGGGTGTCATTCTCGACGACTCACGGATGGGGCACGTTCGCCCGCGAACCGATCAAGCGCGGGGAGTTCATCTACGAATACAAGGGTGCGATCATCTCTCAGGACGAGGCGGAGCGTCGCGGTAGCATCTACGACAAGAACGCGATCAGTTTCCTGTTTGACGCGAACGAGGACGCCGTCATCGATGCGATCCGCAGGGGCAACAAGAGCAAGTTCGCGAACCACTCGAACATGAACCCGAAGTGCAAGGCCAAGATCTTTCGCGTGGGCGGCGAGCACCGGGTGGCGATCTGGGCGCAGCAAGACATCAAGCGAGGCGAGGAGCTTTTTTTCAACTACGGCTACAGTGGCGAGTCGGCTCCCGACTGGAGCCAGCTGCGCATCAAGGACTCGCACCGCAGCACCAAGAGCTAGGATTTGACGAGCTGGTGCTGGTGTTGGTTTGTGAGAGAGAGCTCAGTAAAGGGGAGTATGAAAAGGGGTGTTCTTGAATAGAGGTTCTTTGTAAATGGATAATGCTTGACTTGCATAATTGCATGATTTGCAAATCCAAAAACTGCAAAATCAAATATCAATTTTCATGGGATATGACCATCAAAATTAAAGTGGAAGAGTACTGCAGCTTTCCCCAATAGAGGACCGTTCCATTCTTGGGACTCCACAGCACATCACTTTCGTGATTCTGCTCACTGGCAGTGGCAATGGCGTCAACGTCTTCGGCCATCACGACCGAGCCCACGTCGGCGGCGGCGCTGCAGCAGCAGCTGAGCGCGGGCGAGGCCCCGGGTCACACGCGCAAGACCAAGAAGCTCGTGGCCGGCGCGCTCTCCGGCATGATCTCGGCGCTGGCTTTCCAGCCGCTCGACGTGCTGCGCACGCATCAGCAAGGCGCGTTCGGCAGCGTCACGAGCACGAAGATGCCCGCGGGCTCCGTCTTCCAGCACATCCTCGACGACCACCAGCGCCAGGCAGCCGTCAAGCAGCAGATCCTGCACGAGCAGCAGCTGGGCACGCGCATGCGCGCGATGTGGCGTGGCACGTCATCCACGCTCATCCGCGTCGCGGGCGGCGCCGGACTCTACTTCACGACGCTCGACCACTGCATGACCATGTTCCCCACGTCGACGATCAACACGTTCCTCTCGGGCGCATTTGCGCGGACGTTCGCGGGCTGTGTCATGTCTCCGTTCACGATCGTGAAGGCACGCATGGAATGGCAGGCACCGGGCACGTACAGCAGCAACTTGCAGGTGTTCCAGCACGTGCTCCGCGACGAGGGCGTGCGCGGACTGTACCGTGGGATGGTGCCGACACTCATCCGCGACGTGCCATTCTCGGGGCTCTACGTTCTCATCTACACACGTCTCAAGGCCGTGCTGGAGCTTGAGTTCCCGCAGGCGCCGACCTACGGCGTGCATTTTGCGAGCGGTGTGGTCGCAGGCGTGCTCGCCACGACCGTGGTGCACCCGGCGGACGTGGTGAAGACGCGCATGCAGCTGTCGATCCTGGACAAGGGCTCGCACGGTGAACTCACGAGCGTTACGAACTCGCTCACGTTGCGCCAGACGGTGCGCAAGATCGTTAGCGAGGAGGGCTGGCGGGGCTTCAAGAAGGGCATCGCACCGCGGGTGCTCAAGCGCACGCTCTCGACCGCCGTCACCTGGACCATCTACGAGCAGCTCTCGATCCGGTAGAGAGCTATAGCAACGACCCTCTCCCCCCTCAAAGGATAATAGACTTCCTATCTATGTGTTGTGGATATTCGCAAAAAGAGACTTTTGGGCTTTTAATTACGGAGTAGGATTGTAGTTTTATGGATGGGCGAACAGGTGTAGGAGACTCTGACTATCTCGTGATGATCGGCGTGAACGCGGAGAAGGGCTCGCAGCCAGAGCCGTTCAGGCCGTTGAGACTGCGTTTCGACGATCCGTTCAAGCCGTCGCCAGCGGAGGACGTCCCGCCGTTCGGCTTGTCTCCGTTCAGGTTGTTCGATCCGTTCGGGAGGATCGTGAATGACGATGGTGACGCCGCACTGCCATTCAGAGGCTTCTTCTCATCAACCTCAGAAGGAGTTAACGACGCCGCGAACTGGTACTGTCTCGTCTCCGCGTGCTGCTCGTTGTATGAGAACTCCAGTCGCTCGGCGTCGTCGTAAACAACACTGTTGGTAAGCTCCATTGGTTCCGTTGTTGTTGTTGCCGTTGCTGTTGCCGACACCGCGCTCTCAGGTGACCGCGACGCCTTTTGCTGTCGCTGCTTCTGTTCGAACGTCATCTGCGCCTCGAGGTCGACCGACGCGACGTTCTCACTCATCATCTCCTCGTTGAATTCCCGCAGGCAGTTCGAGTCAGTGTCGAACGTGAGTGGGATCGACCCGAGCGCGCCGTCGAAGCGGTTCTTGCGCACGTCGAGCTTCGAGTTCCCGCGTGTGCGCTGTAAAATCAGCACGTTGTCGGCTTCCTGCGTGGCCTTGGCTGTGCCGAACACCGACGTGAGCGTCAGGTCGATGTCCTCCTGCTCCTTGCGCGGGTGGATCACGAGTGTCAGGTGGACGTTCTTCTGCGACGCAAACTTGCGGAACTTGTCGAGCGCGGCGTCCTGACGCTCAAACTTGTCAAAGCCGCGGCCCTGACCCGCCATCATGAATTGGATGTTGTCGAGCAGGATGTGCTGCACGTCGTACGCGTACACAGCGTACTCCATTGCGTCCAGCACTTCGTCCACGTCCGTGCTGCCAAAGAACCGCATGAAGTACATCGGCAGCGCCTCAAATTTGTCCGCCGCGCCTTCGAAAGCCTTAATGTCACCCTGGAGACTGCGGCCTGCCAGCTGGTTGAGCATTTTGTGGATCAGCCGCGTATTCTTGATCTCGAACGAGCCCCAGAGCGTGCTCACACCCTGACCGCAGAGATCGATCGAGAGCTGACTCAAGAGCGTCGTCTTGCCACAACCTGTTGGGCCTGTGAGCACAGTCACTTCACCCATGCGGTGTCCCTTCAGCAGACGGTTCAGTGACGGCAGCGTGCGCGACTGCACGCCGCACGCTCGCAACGGGTTCAAAATTTCTTCGTACACTTCGCGACGCAGCTCGTCAAACGTGGTGATCTGACTGTGCGGGATGCGCTCGGCCGCGATTACCATCTTTCCGAGATCCAAACCCGCCAGCAGCGCGTCGTTCGCGTCTTTGACTGGTTTCAAAGTTTTAGCGGACGGACGAACAATGTAGCAGCGCGTGACGCCAATCTTGGATGCGAACTTCTCCACGTTCGCCTGGCCCGAGGCGTCGTTGTCCATCCAGAGGTAGATCTTCTTGAACCGCTCGAGCAGCGGCAACACGCTCGGTGGCAGCGACTGGCAGCCGTTCGGCAGCGAGATCGCGGGCATTCCCGTCGCCTGGTGCACCGCCATGGCGTCGAACTCGCCCTCCGTGATCACGATCTCTTCTGACGAAGTCGGCACTGTGTTCCAGCCGAAGAGCCCCCAGCTGCCGCCTTTCGGCACGAGGCGCTGCTTAGACTTGTCGTCCACCGCTCGGATCTTGAGGCGAATCACGTTGAAGAGGTTCTTGTCGTCGGACGCTGCTGTGTCAGACGACGAGTCAGTGTCACAGATCACGCCCATGGCGTCCAGGTCGTGCTGGCGAGCCATCCACGGGAATGAGATGCACTTGAAAGACACCTGGTCGCCGTTTTCGTCTCGGAACGGCTGCTCAATGGCGCCGACGCCGTACTTCTGCAGCACTTCGCGCTTGATGCCGCGCGTCTCGGTCAGGTACGCGAACACCGACGTGAAATCCGAGTCCTCCAGCAGGTTCTGCTGAATTGCCATCGCCTTCGCGTTGTCCAGTGCTTGAATCACCTTCGCTGGAGCTGCATCCGCGATGCTGGAGCCACCGCCACTGTGTATCACGCCGTCCATCGAGCTGACTCCGACATTGCTCTGAAGCTAAATGAGGACAATGCGCAAGAACAAGAAGGCAATTAGCAACATACGATAGTGACATAGAGCCACATTAGGTGCCACCCACCTTGCTCTTGAAATCAAACCAGCTGCCGGACGCGCCACAGCGGTGGCACTTGTACACGCCTTGCGACTTGTGGACGTAGAGCTTGAAGATGTTATCCGCCTTGCCACGCGTGGGATGGCAGAACGGGCAGTCGCGCACCACAAAGTGCGTGTCCGTCTCGCGCGACACGAATTTCTTGCGGCTGAGGAACGACGCGATCTCCTGCGGGTCCTCCAGTTGGTAGTAGCTCGACACGAACGTGTTGCGGTTCGCCTGCGCGCCGGTCGAGAGCGAGCGGAGACCATTGCAGGCGTGGCTGTTGTTACTGTTGATACGCGTGGTGATGGTGATGCGCAGGGCGGCGCTGGAGTTGCTGAAAGCTGCGGGGACGTGGGCCGCCAGTGCGCGCATGCAGCTGCGGGAGCTGCGGACGCCGAACGCTCGCATGCTTCTTGCTCTGCTGCTGGAGCTGCTTCTGCTAGAGCTTCTTGCCTCGGCTACAGTGTATTGGACTGATACTTTGCAACCAAGCCGCTCGCCAATCAAGAGCTGCGTCAAGACGAGCTCCTATGTGATGATTGGTTCAAAAAGGCTTCTGTAAATGATCTGATTGGCTTGACTTTTATCTGAGATAGCATTTCATTGGCTGAAATCGGCTGGTGGCGGCTCTATGAGCTCCTCTTCGTTTCGCTTTGAAAAGGCAGTCCCACACATTCGAGACACACAGACAGTGACAATGAGTGGCGCGAAGCAAGTGCAGGTGGCGGTGGCCGCCGTGGACGCCTCGGGGCAGCTGAAGCAGCAGAGCAAGAAGCGCAAGAAGCGCTCGGGGCGCGCCACGACCACCTTCGTGGGCGGATGGAACAAGGTGAATCTGGACGATGTCCAGGTCGAGGGCTTCGAGGACGGTTGCGCCTTTGAGCTGGAGGAGATGACAGGTGTGTGGCTTTAGCTAAAAAGTGGTGGGTTGCACGTTGACTAGTGTTGTGTATGTGCATGTTGCGCTGAACATGTACGTGAGTGTTCTTGTGTCATAGACTACCAGTTGGAAAAGACCGAGTCGGGCGGACACATTCTTGTCAGCAGCCAGCGAACTGCCGTGAGCCAGTCGAAGAAGAAGCGCAAGAAGTCCAAGGCGAAGAAAGAGACGGAAGAGCAGCAACCAGTCGCTGATGAAGGCGACGGTGGAAACGGCAACGAAGGCGACGAACAGGCTGCCAATGATGACGAAGAGGAAGTCGTCGAAGTGAAGAAACAGGTAGCCGCTGCGAAACCAGCGAAGGAAAAGAAGGAAAAGAAACCAAAGCAGGCAGCCAAGAAAGAAAATCTCCCAGCACCTGTGGCTTCAAAGCCGCTGGCACCGGTGGATCTCCCCACGTGGAACAAGTACAAGCTGCACAACGTGCTCATGCACTCGCTGAAGCAGTCGGGCTTCTTGACCCCAACGCGTATCCAGGAGCAGACGATCTACCCGGCGCTCGTGGACAACCGCGATGTTGTGGGTGCTGCGCCAACTGGTTCGGGTAAGACGCTGGCGTTTGGGCTCCCGATTTTGAGCCAGCTGCTGCATGAACGCGAGCAAAAGGGGTACAAGAAGGACTGCAAGGCGTTGATCCTGACGCCTACGCGTGAACTGGCGCTCCAGATCCACCAGCACCTGGAGAAGATGGTGCAGAATCGTGAGATCGGTATTGTGACGTTGGTCGGCGGCATGGCGATCCAGAAGCAGAAGCGCATGCTGACGTACTCACCGGAGATCGTTATCGGCACGCCCGGTCGTCTCTGGGACATGATTGACCAGAACCACGTCCACTTCCAGGACCTGAACAACACGCTGCACTTCCTCGTAGTGGATGAAGCCGATCGCATGCTGCAGACGGGTTCGTATCCAGAGGTGGAGAAGATCTTCGACGCATTGCGCTTCCAGCCGAAGAACCCAGCGTCTGAGCTGGCGGACATGTCGGACGACGAAGACGATAACGAGGAAGACGAAGAGAGCGACGAAGATGACGATGGAGAAGACGGCGAAAACGCGAACTCCAAGTCTTTTAAAAACGGCGCAAAAGTGGTTATGCTGGATGACGTATTGAAGATGCAGGCGAAGCAGAAAAAGCAAGAAACCGCCGCGCCAGAGATTCCACAGACGCAAGCAGACTCAGAGCCAACGCGCAGAGTGCGCCAGACGTTCCTGTTCTCTGCAACGCTGACGATTCCAGAGGGCGGGCGCTTCCAAACCGGCAAGAAGAAGCACCGCCACGCGCTCACGGTACTCGAGAGCGTCATGAAGCGCGTGGGTTTGCGCGGCAAGCCTGCGGTCGTAGATCTCAGCATCGATGAGAGCGCCGCGAACGGAGCAGCATCTGGAGCGGACACGGAGGCAAGACGGAAGAAGCAGCTGGAGAATGCGACGCTGTCACTGCCAGCCGGACTGGAGCTCTGCCAGCACGAGGTCTCGGACTCGACGCGCGACAGCTTCTTGTACTACTTTTTGACGCAATACCCTGGCCGCACGATCGTGTTCCTGAACGCAATCCACCAGGTACGCCGACTGGCAAGTCTGCTGACGCTGCTCAACTTGCCAGTATTTGCACTGCACGCCGAGATGCAGCAGCGACAGCGTCTAAAGAAGCTCGACAACTTCCGCACGCACGCCAAGGGCATCTTGGTCGCCACGGACGTCGCTGCGCGTGGTCTCGATATCCCGAGCGTCGACTACGTGGTGCACTACCACATCGCGCGCTCGACCGAGGTGTTTGTGCACCGCAGTGGTCGTACGGCACGTGCCGAGAAGGAAGGTCTGAGTATCTCGCTGGTTGGCCCCGCGGACGCCAAGTACCACGCGCAAATCTGCAAAGTGTTGCATCGCCCCACGGGCCTCTCGGATTTCCCGTTCGACCACCGGTTCCTGCCGCCCGTCGACGAGCGCGTGCGTCTGGCCAAGTCCATCAACGAAGAAGAGAACGCCTCGGGCAAGGTCAAGTCGGAGGAGACGTGGTTCAGCCAGATGGCGGCGGCCGCGGACCTCGACATGGACGACAACCTCATGCAGGAGCTCAAGTTCAAGAACGACAACAAGGCGGGCGGCAAGAAGGGTGCACAGTCCATCGAGGCGCAGCGCGCGCAGCTAAGTCGCCTGCTCGCCGAGCCGCTGCGACCGGTGGGCTCGATGCGCAAGTTCCGCCAGCTCTACCAGGAGCTCGGCACGGAGATCTCGGGCGACGGCGAGTACAAGAAGCGCAACGCGAGCGAAGACCTGGAGTCCAAGTCCAAGAAATCGTTCAAGCGCTTCCGCAAGCGCAAGTAGAGTACTAGCAGTGCGCTCCTATGAAGACAGGGAAGAACACCACCATACAGACGTTTATTTTGATAACGAGTTGCTAAACAAAAGAGCACGCAAAGTCATTAGAATCCATTTCTCTTTTCTTCCTCGAATGAATTCATGGACTCTCTGAATCGAAGCTCGCCGCCTCCGTGCGTATGACTGACGTATCCCATCGTTCAATCTGAAGATTCCAAGGCATGGATGGAATTCTAGAATGCTCTCAGAGTTGGTTTCTCTGGCCTTCCTCGATCTTCAGGAGCGCTTGGCTGGGGTTAGCAGTAGATTCTCGAGATTGAATCGGGACCGTCCTCCACAGACAACAATGACAGTTCTGCGTAACAGAACGACAAGACCAACAAAGCAAGTGGGGTAGGTACAACAAATAAATTACAATAGCCACGCGGAACATCCAGGCGGATCCGAGCGCAAGACCTTGGCAACACGAGCGTAGCCCAACGAACAGCTACGCGCCTACGCTCTCTCTCTCGCCCTCTAGTTCGCCTCGGTGCTGACTGATTGACTGACGTTCCTGCGGCCGGCTAGTGCAAAATGAAGTTGAGCGAGTGGGACTTGGGGGCCGAGTACGAGCCGTCCGAGCCTTCGTCGCTCAGCGCTCCGTCCTCGTTCTCATCTCCGTTGGACGCGTCGTACGCCCTGCCGAGCGGGCGAGGGGCGCCCATCGAGACGCCGTAGTGCGCGTGGCCTGGGTGCGGAGCCATCGGGTGCGCGCGTCCATTCGGCGGCGGGATCGGAGAGTCCACGCCGCGTCCATTGCTGCTATTGTAGTCGCTCGGAGTGACGCGGCTCGGTCCAACGCCGCGGGGGGCGTCGTAATCGATACCCCCATTACGCGGCGCCATGCTTCCACCACCGCCAATGGCAGCGGAAGCCGGCAACGCGGCGCGGAACTCGCCGCTGGCGAGCGACTGTGCCTGCTTCTGCAGGAAGTCCTCCTTCATGGCCTTGAGGTCAGCGAGTGGCAGCCCCATGAACACGCCGAAGCCGTAGTAGACCTTTTCGTCCTCGTTCTCCTCCGGCTCGTGCACCAGCGCGCCCTCGTGTGAGGCCGGCGGCGGCGCCTGACGCAGCGCCAAGCGGTCGTCCATTCTCGATTTCCTTCTTGCTTTTCGCTTTTTTGACTGCGTCTTTCACTGTTTGCATTTGCGAGCGAGGTCCAGAGTGAAAACGCGTGGCGCATTTTATGTTGGATTCCAGAGTACGCCACCCCGATTGGAGTCTTTTATGTATATCCAGAATGCGCAAAAAATATGCCAGACTTTGGCAGGCGAAACCCCCAACTTGCTGCCCAAGTCAACAGCAACCAAATACTCCAGAATCCGAGATGACATGTCCACCAGCGCGGACGATGCCGTGGCGAGCGCTCGTGGCTCGCGCCTGTGGCTGGAAACGCGACACGTACGTGCCACTGACCATCGTGCTCAACAGTGAGGAGCAACAGCACCACGCATGCGCCGTACCCGCCATCAACGCGGGCTTCGTGCGCAAGGATCGGCTTGAGGTGCGTGTGGAAGCTTGTGTTGACCAGTCAAGGCTGACTCGAGTAGGACTGATAATGAATGGTATTGATATGTCGGTGGTTCTGCTGTGATTGGACAGCTGTTAGTCCCGTTTGATGACCTTTTCCAGGTGACCGACGAGCAGGTGCGCATGAAGCCTGCCTTCCGCTCCGTCGACGAGCGGACGCAAGGTCAGACCAGCCTTCCCTACTTGACTGACCTTGCTGGCAGCTTTGCCTATACGATAATATTCTCTCCCTCTCTCTCACACACACTCGCTCTCTCGTGGTAGCATTCACTCATATGGCCGAAGAGCTCAAGGGCGAGGGGGTGTTTCGCAACTGGCAGAACGAGATGTACGCGGCCAAGACGTCGTTCGGCGCCGCCACGCTCTTCCACTACAACCGCGGCGTCGGTACGTTCTTTGGGCTGAGCCAGTACGCGACCCACCTTAATGGCTTCGTGCGCAGCGAGGATGATAACCGCGTGTCCCACGTGTGGATCGCAAAGCGCAGTGTGACGAAGAAACAGTGGCCGGGGCGGCTCGACACGATCGTCGGTGGCGGACTTCCGGCGCACATCTCGTCCCACGACAACATGATGAAGGAGTTGGAAGAAGAGGCGGGATTGGACCTGCCCTGGGTTTCTGCGCACCTGGTGTCAGTAGGAAGCATCGGGTACCTCCTGGACGAGCGCAGCGGACTTGCGAACAACATCATGTTCAATTACGATCTCGAGCTCCCGCGCTCGATGGAGCCCGTGAACCGCGACGGCGAAGTCGAGAGCTTTGAGCTCTGGGCGGTGCAAGACGTAGTCGAGGCGCTCTGGGATGATCCAGAGAAGTTCAAGCCCGACATTTGTCTCGTGCTGATGGACTTCTTCATTCGCCATGGGATCTTTACCCCTGATAACTTTCCAGCGTACCATGAGCTGCAGCTTGCTCTTCGAAGCGCAAACGATCCATACGAAAACTGAAAGGTCTATGACGAATGATTCTCTGTTGTTCGAAAATGACGGAATTCGAGAAACAGGCGATGAAAAGGAATGCAAAAGTACCCCAGATAAATGGGGAGTAGTTCCTGGAAGGAATCTGAGTGATGTGCAGCTTCTTCTCGTTACCGAGCAAGTGCTTGATGTTGAGGATCGACATGGCCGTGAGCGCGTCATGCACCTCGAACATCGTGAAGCCTGCTGACTTCGGCTGGTACTTGCCCTGCTCGTTCGTGTCCACAAGCAGGATCTCGCTGAATCGTCCTTTCGTGTAGATCTGCAGGCTCTGGTCGTAGATGCTCTTGTGCACCTGCGTGGCCGAGTCAAGAGTTCGCGTTTTGATGGTCTGAGGGGAGATTTTGAACTCGTCGATCGATGGTGCTGTGGTGTGCTTGGTGCGATAGGTCGAGGCCGTTGGCCCCCTTGAGCTCTGCACCAGCCCCATCATCAGTGCCTTTTTCGACAGATACGAGCACGGGATGGAGGGGTTGGCTCCTTGGAGAACGCTCCGTCCTGGAAGATGTAGTCCCCTGGGAGTTGGACGAACCCACTTGGACCTGAGCAGTAGAGCTGCTAGAGCACGCTGTAGACCTTGAAACTGAGGAAGAACGTCGAGGTGTCCACGTGCCACTCAATCTTGTCTCGAAGGTGTGAGCAGATGAACTTGAGCGTCTTGAGACTGGGCAGCACGAGCTTGGTGCCCAGACGCAGGACATTGTAGAAGAAGCACATGACCCACGTCATGCGCGTGAGCGTGGCGCAGACAAAGAGGAAGTTCTACAGGTTATCCTTCTTCTTGAGCATCCAAGTGCCCATCTGGTACACGACGTAGGTGAGTCAGACGCTCACAAGCGCCTCCAGGATGTTGAAGGTGATGTAAAGCCAGTGGTTGAGCCACGTATCGGATGCCATGAGTAGCGCGCCTTTGAAGTGGGTGACCGCGTTCTCGTCCTCCGCCAGCATGGTCGCAAGGGGTATGGACGGCGCGACGTAGCAGAGGCAGCACTGCTCCTTGAGGAGGTACCGACACGAAGACGATGACGGGGTTCTCCTTGAGTCCTGTGAAGAGCGTGAGCGTGGTCGACGCGACGTTAATTGCGAGCAGCAGCAGTCGTTATGTCGCCATAGCGTCCTCTTTTTCTGCGTTTGAACTGGCTTTAGGAAGGGAGTGAACGCCACCAAGTGAGACTTTGAGGGGCTCAACGGGACCAGATGTACGATCAAATTTGAAAACGATCGCGGTCTGATCCCCTGACTTCACTTTAACATAAAACCCGATCTAAGAGCTGTGATTGACATTGTTCTGATCACCTGAATAATACACAACGTGTGAAGGTTTCATCGTACAAGAGCTTTGGGTGATAATACTATGATTTATTCTGAGACTAGAAGGGCTTAGTCCTGGGTTGCGATGCAAGCTCTCACGCTGAAGTGGCGAAGCTAAACTCGTTCAGCGACTGTGCGCACACGACTTTGTGCTTGGAGGATGCACCCGCTGATATCAGATTCAGTCAACTGAGTACTTTGAAGATCGCGGTCAGAACCCATGATTTCTCATCAAATCCGACGTAACAATAGGACTTGATGCAGGCGCACGCGTTGCAAGAAGAACCGCTGGTGATACAATCTCCATTTCAGGTTCCAGTTCCGTTTTGAAACCCAAAATGTGCCAGGGCCGACTTTGGGCAATTGGCACTCCGATTGACTCCAAAGGAGCCACTTTGATCACCAGCACTCAGCGCCAATTCACCTAGCGGTTTGCACAGCATTGCCGACCATCCCGCTCGAGCACCTACCAATTGCACTGTTTACCAGATATCTACACTTGTTTCCGTAGCGCAGCTACTAGCGTAGTCAACTCAAGGCGAGAGAGAACCAACCAGCGTTTTTGGAGTCCCTAATTTCGAGGTCTGAACAACTCTTTATATGATCTTGAGCAGTAGCCGATGCCAAACAGAATCAAGTGGACAGACACACGCCTCTTGACGGCACAATAAACTCGTAACCAGAGCCACTGTGTGACAACAAGCAACAACAAAACACACAAATCAGTGTTGCTGTTGATGCAGGACTCACTTGGATGGAGCCAACTAAACTGCAGTCAGTCAGCCAACCACTGGGCAAACTGTGTTTTGTCAGGTTACTTATCGACTGGTGGCTCGCTCAATGGCACAACCCGAGTCTTCATGTGAAAATGTCTGCGAGAAACCTTTGCCGCGAGTCCGGCGACCTCCGCGTAGCTGGCGAAGGACGACAATTCGCGTCCGCTTCCCAGAAATCCATGACGACGTCAAACCACTCGCTGTCTCAAGGCCCAGACTTCTCAATTTGGTGCAGAGACAATGCAGGCGACGTCGTGCGAGAAGTGGGGAGAGTGACTGACCAGGGCAACCGTTTTAAGGAGCGAGAGGTAGTTCACACCCGCTAAACGCTCTTTAACCCAGGTGTGGACGGTATGGGCGGTGCAAGACAACAAACTTCTGAAGTGCCTGCTGCCCGACTGAGATGCTGTATTTGCAGCAAAGCTGTCAAAAGAATCTACTAACTAGTCGAGTCGGACAAGAATGTGCTCGGTTTGGGATCCTGCGCCGAAGAACCAGTTCTCCTCTAAAAGGACACATCCCAGACTCGAGTCTAGTCGATAACTAATGAATAAATAGACTGGAGGATACCATCAGAGGGGATGATCCCCTGACAGATACTAAATACCTCTCCCCCAACCAGCAGCTTGCGGTATGAAATGCCGAGCCGACCGTGATCTCCAAGAGCCACGAGCGTCATCGGTGGTAAGACGGTGAGGTGTGTGGGGTCAAAGTTTACGTCCATCAGTATCTTCAGGTCCGACGTTAGGTCGAATAAGGACAGGGCTCTTCAGCACAAAGGCTACTACGCCTGCTGTTCAACAGAAGGCTACCTCATTCGTACATCGGCTTACTACAGTCCAAGTCCAAGAAATCCAAGAAGCCCAAGAACCGACGGAGATCTTCCGTCTCGCTGAAGCGCCATGGGGTGGTCTCTGCGAAAGATCATCTTGTTCACGCTGAACCTGATGTCGACGATGCTCACGCTCTTCAGCGGACTGCGCGAGAACCCAGTCGTCGTCTTTATCACCGGTCGCTACGACCTCGTCCGTGCGCGGATGATCGAAGGCTCGATCAACTACGACATCGTGCGCGACGACCTGCTCCGAGTCGACCGCCTCACGAACCTCACGGCAGTCGGCGAGAACTACCGCTTCTTCTCGGCACCAAGACGTAGCCCCGCCAACCTGGGCGAAGACCGAAGCACGTGTGTGCGCGTCAACTCGATGAACGCGACAATGATGTCGGTCAACTTTGACGATTTCTGGGGCAAAGGGCCGCGACGCATTCAGATCTTCCTCTACAGCATCTCGGCGCCGCACTGCGAGATCGTCAACTTTCGCCCCGAGTGGTACAACGACAACTGCCTCGCGACACACTCGAACGCCACGGCCTGTCATCAGTACATTCTGGACAACTTTGACGCGTTGCTGGATGATCGAGTGATCCAGTCTGGTGCCGACAAGGATTTCTGAATAC
>JALBZD010000425.1:0-28275 GCA_038050675.1 Globisporangium cylindrosporum | reverse complement strand
CCTTTGACTTGTTTGATGTCGCTCACGACCACGACGCCATCCTTGTCGACTTTGATCCCGATCCCGAGGTCGCCTTGCGCCGGAAGCGCCACCTGCGTAAAGACACACAGCACAATAGCAGAGATAGGGGACTCAGTCTTCTGTCCATGGACTAATGCGCCCAGACTCATTGCAGACGCACCTCATAGTGCGTGTAGTCTACAGAGAACTGTTGTGGTTGCAGCTGTCGCATCGTCATTGCGAATGCTCTTTTGCGTCTTTTCATGGAATTGCCGATCCAACACACCACTTACCACTTGCACACTGTATGGTGCTTTTATATAACAAATGTAAGCTAAACAGGCTTTTTTGAAGATCCAAGTTGCTTAGAGAAAATTGCTATCTTGTATAGCAATTCAGGCTCAACAAAAATATCCAATATAAACTCTTCAAACTGCGCTGTAGCTTAAAATAGTATATATTTTTTGTGTTTTTACCTTATGCAGAAAAATTAGTACTTGTCTGGCCAAAATGCATTTAAAACATTACAAAATTATACTGAAAACCACACAATGTGTACCACATGTTTTTGTCTTTTCCCAAGTGAAGTCACAAAACACGAAATATAAAAAATCAGTATATTGCCTCTGGGCAGGCAGATGTACTGAGAAAAAATATTAATTTTTTCAGCTTTTCATTTGAGAGAGTGTATTTTTTCAAAAAAACAAAAAGCAAGACAAACTTATAAACCTGCCTTTTGGACCTCATATAGAAACATGTGCGTCGTTTGTATTTCCTTGCAAATAGTTTCTGAAGGCATATATTGTTGCTCGAAGGTAAACCAACGTCACCACATGGCTACACTTCTGAACACACAATGCACAAATACCGATAAATAAAATGGAATGAGGATATGCGTAAATGGTTAGAAGTTGCAGTAGGCTTCTTATATGCGGAAGCCGGACGCGGGTAATAAGTCAATGCGCTTCTCCACGAGTGCCTTCTTGATCGGGAAGACGTTGTCGATGCCGCGCTGCTTGGCCTCCTTGAGCGTCGCCCGCGCGACCACCTGGAAGCGCTCGTTCTCCTTCGCGAGCGCGTCCACTGACTCCTTGTGCGCACACATCGCGGCCGCACGCTCCGCCATGTGGGTCTTCTGGCGCGCGTCCGCCTGCTGCTTCTGCTCCACGGCGATGCGCAGACTGTCGAGGCGCTCTTCCTGCTCGTCCTGCTTCACCTGGAGCTCGATGCGCTGCCCGAACGCATTCCACTGCCGCACCATGTCGCGCGCGCTCTGCTGCTCTTTCTGCTTCAGCTGAGCCTTCTGCTCGATCTGGTGCTGCCGACTCCGGTGGATCGCTTCTTTCTCCGCGGCGCGGTGGTCGGCGCGTTCTTTGAGCTTCGAGTCCTCTTTCGCGCGCACCTCTTGGCTCTGGTTCTGCAGCCGCAGGTCCTGCTGCACCTCGAGCTTCACGAGGTTCTGCGTCGCGAGGTCAATCATGCGCTGCTTTCGCGCCTGCGCCTTTTCGCGCTTCTGCTTTTGGAGTTCGTCGCGCTTGGCGTCGCGCAACTGCTTCTTCTTCTCGTCCTCGTCGCGCTTGAGATCCTCAAGCTGTTCTTGCTCCTTCTGCATCTCGTGATGCGCCTTGAGCCGCATGTTGGCGAGTTGTGTGTCCTCGCTCGCCTGTTTAAGACGCAGTTTCCGCGCGCGCTCTCTCTCCTGCTCATCGCGCAAGTCTTGCTCGGCCTTTAACTTCGTGAGCTCGCCATCACGCTTCTCCTGCACATGGTTGGCAGCAACCCAGTCAATATAAACACGAAATAGACTCGCTCGGCATCACTATACAAGTACTAATAGACTCACCTCGCGAAGCTCGCTGATGTACCGCTGCTTGTACTCCTCGAGCTGCTGCTTCTGGATACGCGCGAGCCTCTCGTGCTCGAGCAGCTGGCGCTTGCGCTCCACCTGCTCCTCCTCCTCGCCCTGCAGCACTTTCGCCAGCATCTGCCGGTCATACACAAAGTTCACGAGCCGGTCCTGCTCGTCCAGCATCGACTTCTCTTCCAACTGGAGCTTGCGGTGCTAGAATATACGAGACACATTCATAGTGTTACCAATAGAGTAGTAGTAGGCAACAACCAGTAGACCAGGCAGTTGTAAGAGACACGTACATGAACGACATCCGCTAGAAGCTGCTTGCTGCGCAGCGTCTTCATGCGATCAGTCTGCTCGTAGAGCAGGCAGTTCGCTCTTTCGATCTGCTTGGTGCGTGCTTCACGCTGCAATTGCGCCTCTTCTTCGTCGATCTTCTTGCGCGCCTCTTCTTCGCGCTCCTCTTTGTCCTTCTTCCATCGGTCCTTCTTCTTGCGCATCGCCTCGAGCGTGTTGGGCCACTGCGCGGTGCGCTGCTCGGACTTCGCCTTCGTCGCTAGGCGCTTGGCTTCACGGTCGCTCTGCACGGGCGCAGACACGCTCGCGAGGATGCGCTCGAGCTCATCCGACGTCAGTGTCGACGGCATGGTTGCCTGCTTTCAACTCGCTCCTGAAGCGCCAGGACACTCGGCGATCGATGGGAGGAGCTTAATGCAGCGAGCTTCGATACAAACAGAGCGGCAGTAGCAGCAATAGCTCAGAACGATAGAGCGTCTCGATTGCTTGTCTCTCGTGGCCTTGAGCGTGCACAATTGGGCAGCATTCTCATCCGTCTATCTATCTTCATCATCAGACCATCCTGACTTTTTTGACTTGGGGTGACGCCGTTTCAAACGAGATAAATTTAGCCGAGGACTCGCTTTTTCAGTCAATAAGAGTCATAAATACAATAAATAGCCAATAAAAACTTGATAGTATATTTAGGGAGCCAATCAAACAGCGTGAAACGAGATCTATTTTTAGGAGCTCTTCGGAAGGGCAATGTCCTGGTCATGAAATCAGTCACTGCGAGCAAACATGCTGTTGGTTGGGCACGTGCATCTTCACGACCTCTAATGCCTCTGGACTGCCTATCAAGGCTCGATGCGCACGCGAGTAATCCTCGCTGATGAAGAGATGAAAACATGAATTCTTGTTTATTGAGCGTTGTGTTTTAAAGGGACAACGAGCCCATCGAAACGGGCTCTCTCTCTTTCTCTCTGTAGTTGGTAGTTAATTGCTGGTGTTCTTCTGGCGCTTGTTGGTCTGCTTCGTGATAACAGCCGGCTCCACCGACGGGTGGTAGAAGCGGATCTCGTTTACCATGCGCTGTCGGATCTCGTTCACGCTCATGCGCTTCTCGTCAAAGTCCAGCTGGATCGTGCCGGGCGCCACGATCTCTTCCTCGAGAGACCGGATGCTCGCCAAGTACTTGTGCGAGAGCGCTTCGTCCAGCGTCGCGCGCTTCAGCGGATTCATGCGCAGCATCCACGTGAGCAAGTCAATCGCCTCAGGCTCAGCGCCAGGGTACATCTCCTGCAGGTTCTGGCGTGGACGCGGCGGCAGACTGCGCAGGTACGTCTGCACGTCCGGGTCCGCGATCTGCGCAATGTCGTCCTCGTCCATTGTGCCGAGCACGTCGAGGATCGTGTTGAGCTGGTCGCGGCTGTCTTGAGGGAGCGCGACTTGGCCCGCGCCAGGGCTCAGCGGGAAGCACGACACGCCCGGGAACAGCGGCTCGCGCTGGTAATGCGATGGCACGCTGCTCTTCTGCATGCTGAGCAACTCGGCAAATATGCAGCCAACCTGGATTTTCCACAGACAACAGCACACATCAATTAGTCCACAGCCCATACATGCTCTCACGCAGTTCCTTGACATATACAAATTCCTAATCAGGTATAATCACTTACCGACCACACGTCGATCGCTGCTGAGTAGTCGTGGTCGCGGAAGATAATCTCCGGCGCGCGGTACCATCGCGTGACGACGTGCTCCGTGAGTTGGCGCTGGATGCGCTTTCCCGGCGTACGCGGGTGAATACCCGTGCCTTCAAGCGTGCGGTCGTCCGGCGTCGAGCCGTCCGCGTTGTTGCGCTTGCGCTTGCGGCCCGACGAGAACTTGGTCGAAAGCCCTCGCGCGAGCCCAAAGTCGCAAATCTTGATGGCTACCGGCGACAGGTTCAACAGCACGTTTGCGGGCTTCAGGTCGCGGTGCACGATCTCCGCTGAGTGCATGTACTTGAGCGCCTTCAGCAGATCCAACAGCAGCCATCGGAGATGCTCGGCTGTGAGAAACTGCGGCGAGTGCAATAGCTTCTCAAGGTCCGACGGCAGGTACTCAAACACTACAAACAG
Source organism: Globisporangium cylindrosporum (assembly GCA_038050675.1). Lineage (NCBI taxonomy): Eukaryota > Oomycota > Peronosporomycetes > Pythiales > Pythiaceae > Globisporangium > Globisporangium cylindrosporum. The sequence goes on along the minus strand of JALBZD010000425.1, from coordinate 24,027 downwards.
ATCCTGGAAGTTGCTGATGTCGCGCGGCGCGATGATCTCGCGGATCTGCACAATGTTCGGGTGGCGCAACTGGCGCACGATGCACAACTCGCGGAGAATGCGTTTCGCGTCAATCGGGTCCGAGAATACGTTCTGGATCTTCTTGATCGCTACGATCTCGCCCGTGGGCAAGTGCTTGCAGCGCACCACTTGGCCGTAGCTGCCCTGTCCGAGCACACACTCGATCGAGTAGTGCGGTGCGATTTCGCTCCACCCTGGGATCTTCGACGCATTCGACTGCGCTGATGCGGCGATGGCACTCGACGCAGCAGCAGAAGGCACGGCAGCGGGGATCGGCTGCGCATTGTTGCTGTTGTTTGGCACTGGCGCTGCTGCGAGCATTTCAGGCGGCAATTGATGCTCCACTGTAAGAAATAGTTACCACATCACCAAAATAATTGATTAGCCACTCAATACCACCAGGAGGATCATTAAATAACAGAGAAAACATTTACAAGACGAGTGGTCCGAGATCGCCGGCGTGCCAGCTAGCGACTTGTGTGGGTTCTCGTACACTGGCGGCGCAGCGGCTTGCGAGACGTCGTGGCCAATCACGAGCATGCCCTGGCCCGCCGGATTCGAAAGTAGCGGCGTGCACGTTGTCAGCAGCGTCAGCTTGGAGCGGTCGCGCTTCGTGAACTCGAGCATTGCGCCTGTGAACGGCACGCCCTGCATGCACCGCGCGAGCGCGTCCGAGAGGATGTTCACGGTCTGCGGCGGCACGAGGAACGGCACGTCCGCGAGCAGATTGCGGCCCGCCATCTCTTCGCGCGCAAAGCCCGAGAGCTTGATCGCGTAGTCGTTCCACAGAATGATGCGCATGAGCTCGTCGACGACAAACACCATGGACGCAGAAGTGTACAACGACTTGCCGAGACTCGCCAGGCTCTCGGTTGTCGCGCAGTACGTCTCCACCGAGCTTACAAACGACTGCATCTGCGGCACGGACGAGTGCTCAAAGTTCTCGCCGATGGTCTGCGCCATGATCTTGCGGATCACGCTGTTGCGCTTCTGGCCCACGGCCGCCGCCGCCACCGCCGCATTCGCTGAACCCGGGGCGCTTCCGGACGCGCGTCCACTGCCGCCGCTGTCCGAGTCTCCGGATCGGATCACCGACTTGTCGAAGTGCACGTGTGCGGCGCCGCGTGCGCCAGGATGCTTGTTCCCGTTCATGATTACTGTTACTACGAGCCCAAATCAAAGAGCGTTTGTGAATGAAGCAGTAGGAGAGATACACACATGCACACACACGCATGTTCACTACTAGTAACACAGAAGGAAAGAGAGCGAAGTAACGTGCCATTTCCTTCCATAGCCCGCGTACGCCACGTCGCTACAACGCACCTGAGGATCTGAGGATCTGACGTGTCGTGGCTTCTCGCGCTTGTTGGTCGTTCCACACACACACACAAGCGACGGGAAGGCGAGTAACTGGCACAGACGGCGGGCGCGTGGGTTCGTGTCCTCTCAAGAGAGGCGGAGGCTGGTGGGTAAGCGAGTCGACAGATAGATCGGCGGATAGATGGACGGACGAACGGACGGACGGATGAAGATGGTAAGTGGTGCCTCACTCCTCTACCTCGTCTTTCCTTCCTTTCGCCTTTGTCTCGCAATTACAACTGGCCCCCCTTTTTCTCTGTTGAGATGGGATGGGAAGGAAGTTGGACTGGTCCCTAAGTACGCATGGTTATGGTGTGTGCGGGGCGTACTTAGTGGCCGGAAGGGAAAATGTTTTGGCTGAACCGCGACTGCAAAATGGACGAGTTGAAAGTGGTGATTGAATGAATGGCCGGCCAATGGACGGATGGCTGCACAGCAGTCAACTCAGTTTCCTGGAAGCCGACCCAACATAACTGGTTTACTTCCGTCCACCAGCTCCCGTTTGGAACAAACACGTGAAAATTGAATGGGGAGGCAACACATTTCCTTCAATCTTCTCCTTCGCAAGCAACAAAAATCACAATTTCCATCTTCTCGGTGATCCACATTCGTTCGTATCCTCTCTTCAAGGAAAACCTGCCAACTCTTCCGTTAGCAGCGCTCAAAGATCTTGTAAAGCTTGGTCAGACACGCCACGGGTGTGATGATCGATGCGTCGTTCAGCTCGTGCGGCGGGGAGAACTCGGCGCGCTTCGTTGCAGGAAAGAGCACGTGCTCCAGTACCAGTGCCGTCTTGTTCTCCGCTGCTGCCGCCTGCGACGGGTACCGCAGCTCCGCGTACCAGTGCGCCAGCACCTGCGCGATGCTCTCGAAACACGCCTCCTCCTCCTCCCAGTTCACCTCTGTGGCCAACTGGAAGACGAACTCTGGCAGCGAGTGAATCGACGGCTCGTGATCTGGCAACAGTCTCGGAAGCGAACGGAGCATTCCCTATGAGCATTGACGTAGCAATTCATACTCAGCATTCCTACACCAAATTCCAGCAGAATAGGACTCAAATTTCAATGTACCTGAGCGTCAATATCGAGCGAAAAGTACTCGGCGAGCATGGGACCATTGGACGCCAGCAGCGTCTTGATCTCCTCGGCGAGTTGCTCTCTCGGTCCGTCCTCTTCGTCGTAGCCGTTGCGAGGGTTCGCCAGTGCCTCGACCACCAGCTCATAGATTGAGAGCGGCGTCTCCAACTTGATCGGTTTCAGCGTGCCGAATTTGCGCAGCACGCGCTCGTAAAAGAGGTGATACGCGACTTCCTGATGCTTCACGACGTACAACTTTGTGCGGAACTGGATGAGCGAGTACTGTTTGTTCACGATACCCACAAAAGTGTGCTCGCGGAACAACTACAGCAAGCAGACACAATATACACAAATGGATAACACACCCAACACAACTTAGCTCACGCGTACAACAACACTGCTACAGCAATTCCACAAAACATACCCTGTCAAGAGATTTGCTTTTCTTGCGCTCGACCTGGTGGAGAAGGTTCTGGACGCTGGAGAGCAGCTGGGGGCTCTGTGTGGCTTTGACGGAGCTCTGTCGATCGTCGTTTCGCTCCTCCCCTGGCTCAGGCTCTGCTTGAAAAACAGGAGCAAGCATGTAAGAAACTAGCCAGTACTTCATTCTTTCATTCCCAGTATCAACAAGTGCCAAGTATCATTCATACCTTGAGACGAATTGGACGTGTCGTCAAGCAACGAAGAATCGAGTTTCCGCTTCTTTGAGCCATTTTGTAAAGCTGCTGACGACTTTTCCGAGTCTTCGTCGTCCGAAAGAGACGAAATGTCCTCATTGGGGTTTTCTTGGGAGCTCTGGCGCTTTTGCGTGTGTTGCGAAGGTGGCTGCGATAAATCCGACTGCGATCGTTGAGACTCAAGAAAGTAGTATTTGTCAATGGTGTTCGAGCGATGATCCGTTCGCACCAGTCGTTGCGGCGCCTGAGCACAACCACAACAACAACATACAGTAGAAGTAACAAGGTCAGACCCCCAATCCAAGTTCACACAACATGCATGGTACCATTCCAAAGAATAGCGCATCAAACAGGTTCTTACATGCAGTGGGTTGTACTTCTTGGACGCTGGGACCGATTTCTGGCTCAATGCGACTTCAATCGCGTGCGACGCCACCACTTGGCTCGCTTTCATGTCACCCTCACTGAGATCATCATCTTCATCTTTTTCTTCTTCTGTCCGCTTGCTCTTTTCTTCTTGTTCATCGCCGTCGTCTTCCAAGTCCTCCACCAACCTGCCCTGACTCGCAAGCGATTTGTTGTGCAGTGAGTGACTAGAAATGGTCGAGATGCCCATCATGGAAGTAATCGGCTGCACGGAAAAAGTACGACTCTCGTTGCTGCCCTTGAGCTGCTTCTCGATCGCCTGGCTCAGCGCGTCCACGATCTCTTCTTCGTGGAGGAAATGAACCTAACGCCACACACATAACAAGTGCCAATCTCTCAGTCCACGTAACACTACATGATTCATGATTTAATATCATAAGTTGAATACAAACCTCTCGCTTGGTCGGATGTACGTTCACGTCGATATCTTGCGGGGAGAGCTCGAGACTGAGGTACACAAACGGGTGCGTGTGCTTCGGTAGATAAAGTGAGTAGACGTACTCACATGCCTTCTTGAGCGACGGGCAGTCAACCAAACGGTGGTTGATAAATAAAATAAAATGGCTCTTCTTCAGGCTGAGTCAGCACATAAAACCATCGATAGACACAAGCGTTAACAATGATAGCAGCCTCTAACCATGACACATCCTACACTCGCACATTGACAAACGAACTTACCTGTAGTTGGCGTTGCTGATGTATCCCTGTACTTTGTACTGAACGCCCAGCGCCGACGTGGTCGAATCCTGTGTCTCGTGCTTGAACTCGAGCAGCTCCGTTACCAGCTTGGAGCCGTAAATGCTACGCAGCACGTCCAGTTGGGTGGTCAACTGCATCGTATTGACGTCACAGGACGGCTCTCGATGCTGAGCTCACAAGCAAATTCACATCACAACAGAAATGTTAGAGCCCACATCACTCAATGAGAGACTACCAGTAGATCTTATTCGCACCTTCTTGCACACAAAGCCCACGTGCTTGGAGCCGTACTGGATCGCGTACTTCTGCACAACCTCGAGGATGCGCTGGTACTGCTCGGATGTGTTCTTCAGCGCCTGCTTGCGCGTGCTGAGGTTGTAAAACAAGTCTTCCACCTGAGCGCAGCAAGCATCCAGGATTAGAAAAGGCCACACACCTGCTGATAACACAGTATAATCACTATGCCAGTACCAGAATCTGCGTGCCGATCTTTCCAGCGCACGGTGTCGGATCGCTCGACGCGCCAGGTCGCTTTGCCACCAGCTTGCCATCGCGGTAGAACGCCCTGTGTGAAGCAAAACAAAGGCACATTTACTACCCCTCCCAACACAAGCCATCATCTCTACAGCTTCTAGCAGCAACTCACTTGTAGGCGCACGGCTGATGCTCCGTCTTGGACGTGATCGTGACGTGCGCGACGTGCGAAATACTCGCAAGCGCTTCGCCGCGGAACCCAAACGAGCTGATGGCGCGCAGATCCTCGAACTTTGTGAGCTTGCTGGTCGTGAAGCGCTCGCAGACAATGTCCAGGTCTTCGCGCTGGATGCCCTTGCCGTTGTCCTGGATCTGCAGAAGCTTGAGCCCGCCCTGGCTGATTGTGACCGTGATCTGCGTCGCACCGGCGTCGAGGCTGTTCTCGAGCAACTCCTTGAGCGCGTTCACGGGTCGATGCACGACTTCGCCCGCGGCGATGCGGTTCACGACCTCCGTGCTCAGGCGCTGAATGCGACTGCCGCCGCTGCTGTTGCCGTCGTCCTGTGAGTCCGTCATGCTCTTTCTCCTGTCTTCCTATCCGCTGCTCGTGCTCCTGCTGCTGATGGTTGACGAATGTGATGCGGATGTTAATAATGCTCAAGATTACGCATGTGCCATTTTCCAAAATAAAAAAGCGCGGGCTGGAATTTCACAGCACCCTTTCTTGGAGGGAAGCCATACGATTGGCTGAAACTAATAAAACACGCAATTTCAGCCAGTGATATCACTTAAGCAGCCAATCTTGCCAAACAACTGCTCGTTTTGATTTTCATTTTGATTTCTAACGGCGCTGAGCTGATGGTGCACTTCCGCGTCCAGAAAGGCTCGACGTTCGCGTTCGAGTGCTGCAGCGATGCCGCGGCGCACGCGCAGAGCGAAGAGATTCAGCGGCTCTTCATTCGCATCGAGGACCTAGAGGCGCTTCAGTGCGTAGCGTCATGTTTCCTACGCTCATAGTCAAACGTCGATCACTAACGTTTGCTTGCTATCGACAGGATTGAAGATGTGAGCATCGTCAAGCGCCTGGACCTCGGGGACGTCGACCGGATGATTACGTTGTGTCGACAGCATGTACATGTAGTTAAAGTGATGGAGTGTGCTGTGCTATGACTGTTAATGCTAATGGGTCTGTCTGTTGTCCACTCCAGCCACCTCAGTGCGTCTTAAGCCCTGCGTCGGTGGAGCACACGACTGCGTTCCAAGAATTCACAGCGTACTTGAAGCAACGACAGCGGGTGCGAATGCAGCACTATTACTGTAGGATGGGTATTAGGAGGTATTGGGTTTCTAACTAACCTTTTTTTGTGTATGTAGGCGGGTGTCGCGACGCTCACGAGCGGCTTCTTGCTGCTGCTCACGCCGATCCCCAACTGGGACAACTACCTCCGGTGCTTGGTGATCAAGTCAAAAGTGAACGAACTGGACGCCGAGTCGGTGTCATCACACTCGTCCGTGCGATCGGAAGGTGAAGAGGTCAACAATGGGTTGCGGAGTCTGCAGCCCGAGCGAGTACAACCCGAGCCAAGTTCGCCAAATAAGAGAAAGGGAGCAAGAGATCAAGGTCAAGATCAGCCTGATGGTCATGGATCCACCGCAACAGAGGCACGATATGAACTCACTTCGGTTAATGCGCGAGGTGACATTGTGGACTCATATGCTCACCTTCTCATTGATGATCTGTAGCAGAAGGAAGAAATCCCTATATCCGGAGCGCTGCTTTCTCCTCGGTCGCGAGACGCGCGCTTTGCTCAGCTGAGGTTGGTAATACTCGTCGACAGCTTAGTTGCTAACTGATCTCGCAACTAACGGTACGAAAGCATACCCATATGCGTCACTTTGTGCGCGTTTGTGAAACAGAGAGGAGTATCGCGCGTTCAATGCGCTCCATCACCAGGTACTTCACGAGTGGACGTCGAGATAACGATTTTGAGAGATCTGTGCGATTTTGCAAACAAGAGTCAGCAAACAAAGAGCTCATCTGACGTTCGCATCACTTGAAAATGCAATCATGGGTCTGACCGACCTGGTGCTCTCTCGTGTGTTGATGTAATACGAAAGCGCTCTCGAAATGGCGGTGGAAGCAATGAATGATGCGCTCGCAGGTGAAGCGTGCGAGCGGGAGGACCAGCTGGATCGCCAATGAGAAAGCGACTTCACCTGTTGGGCGAAATGTTATGAAGGATACATCTCTGCCAAGGTCTGTTGCCACACTAAGCTGGGTTTCGTTTTTGTTGTTGTCAAGGGGTGGTCGCGTCGCTAGACACTGACGGACAAGCGGTAGGGTATGCTGGGTGGGTCAAGTGCTGCTGTTACATTGCCAGGAACTACAAGAAATCAAAGATGTTGAGGCGATGATCACAGCGGTGGATTTGAGAGCGCTCAGCTGCTCGATCGGGCTCGAGAGCGAAAAATACCATCGCTGACGTGGTTTCCATGAAAAGAAACTCGACGCCTGCTGAAAAAGCGTAGTCGACTTGACCTGAATCCTCAGCGACAAACACATATTCGCGCAACACTGGTGTCGCTGCGGGAATTGGATTCCAGACATTGTTGGGCAAGACCAAGATCTGGACTACTTGGTATCGCCGCAAAGCTGAAACACATTGAAGGCGAACTACCACAACAGCTTGAAGCCTTCGGTTCGCGCTAGAGCACTGCATTCGTCATTGGGGTTGCGGCTCGGCTCCAGGACTTGGGCGTGGCACTCCTTCACCAACTCGAGCACATTTGGTCACGACACAGGACGTGAGAAATATTGCAGCGGGAATGCCCAATTGGAACGGCTCTCAGCTTCTCGAGTTATATCGTCGTGCAGCGACTTCTTCAGCGCGATCAAGAGTTTCAACGACTCGCCGATGCAGGAAGACTGCGAGCATTCATCTCCGTTAACGGCCCGGAGCGTTGAAGTCGACGAGCATGAAGGCAGCGCCGCCATGGTACCAGCTGTTGGTGGTTTTCAGTTTGATGATGACTGCGGCGGTGTCATTTCTTTGAATTGATTGGCCAGCCCCGAAAAGATGCAGACGTGGTGACTTGACGGGTTTCACGTCGGTTTCCGGCGTTCACTCTGACGTTGATTTTGAGGTTTTCCATTCATCTTCGTAAAAAACCTCCGAAAAAGTCGCTTGCAAGTGAGTTTTTGCCTCAAAAATCGAGGTTTTTCACGGCAAGTTTTTTGGATCTTTCACTTCAAGTTTGGGTTCTCAAGACGAGAAGGCGAGAAAGCGAGCGAGCCAACAGGTACAAACACAGCAACCACAACTGAAAAGAGCACGATGTTTGCAAGCCGCCGCACGATCCTCCTCAGCCACGCGCGCTCCTTCAGCGCCGCCGCCACCGCCCCGCGCCGCGTCGTCGTCGTGGAGGGCATCCGCCTCCCGTTCGCCAAGTCTGGCACGGTCTACAAGGACGTGATCGCCTATGACATGCTGCGCGATGCCTTCAAGGGCGTCATCAACAAGGCTGCGCTGGACCCGGCCAAGATCGACTACGTCATGGCCGGCACGGTCATCCAGGAAGTGCGCACATCCAACATTGCGCGCGAGGCTGCGCTTGGCGCCGGTGTGCCAAAGAGCGTTCCAGCACACACGGTGACCCAGGCGTGCATCTCGTCCAGCCAGGCGATCTCGACTGGCGCGGAAAAGATCATTGCCGGAAAGGCCGACATCGTGCTCACGGGCGGCGTCGAGACTTTCTCGGACGTGCCTATCCGATTCTCGAAGCCGCTGCGTGAGCGTTTGATCAACGCGAACAAGGCCATGAAGGGCGGTGTCCCAGGCATCTTAAAGCTCTTGAAGGGCATCAAGCTCAAGGACTTTGCTCCGGAAGCGCCAGCGATCCAGAACTTCCACACCCGTGAGATCATGGGATCGTCGAGTGACCGCCTTGCAACTCGCTTCGGTGTCACTCGCCAGGAGATGGATGTGTACTCGGTGGCTGCTCACCAGAAGGCGTACAAGGCTCAGCAAGAAGGCAAGTACAAGGGCGAGGTCATTCCGTACAAGGGAATCACTGAAGAGAACGGAATCAACCCGAACTCGACGATCGAGAAGATCTCGACCTTGAAGCCAGCGTTCATCAAGCCACACGGCACCCACACTGCCGCGAACTCGTCGTTCTTGACCGATGGTGCCGCTGCCACGCTGATCATGGGCGAAGACAAGGCTCTCGAGCTCGGATACAAGCCAAAGTCGATCTTGAAGGACTGGGAGTTCGTCGCCGTCGACCCATTTGAGGAGCTGCTGTTGGGACCTGCCTACGGTATTCAGAAGATCCTGGCGAAGAACAACTTGAAGCTGGACGATATCGACTACTTTGAGATCCACGAGGCGTTCGCTGGCCAGGTGCTCGCGAACTTGAACGCGTTGGCTGACCCAAAGCACTGCAAAGAGCTTTTCGGCATCGACCAGGCTGTCGGCCGCGTGCCAGAGAGCAAACTGAATACCTGGGGCGGATCCCTTGCGATTGGCCACCCATTCGGCGCCACGGGCTGCCGACTAGTGAACACTGCGTCCAACAAGCTGCAGCAGGAGGGCGGAAAGTACGCCATCCTGGCGGCGTGCGCTGACAGCGGTCTCGCGTACGTTGGTTTGATCGAGAGATACGACAACTAAGCAAAGAGGAAGCAGAAGAAGAGGTAATTGATTAGCTGGAAGTAGCAACAAAACGAAAAGAGAATACACGGGATCAAAAACTCCCCATTTTTTATGCATGCATGATAAACGCGATGTTGAATGTTGGCTATTGATTCGATGCTGCTGCACGCTTTGTCCGACACAGATCTTCTGTTGGCATACATTGGTGCCTATCCTGCCAATTGCCAGCATCGCATCAAAGGCTCAAGAATCCACTGCTTTGCAAGCACCCCGTGCTAATATGATGTGTGATTGTTGCAGCACACTCGCACTGGTCAACATGGGGGCACAAAAAGCTCACTGGTGAACGTCGGTGCGTCTTTATCGGTGATGCGATGCATTCTTCTCCTTGAACCAAATGCAACTTCGCGTATGTATGACGGATGCACTTGCCAGCTGCTTGCTGCCTGCATGGCCACGAGTTTCTTCTGATACGCGACTGTTACGCGAACACTCGCACAGAAGCAGGCAAACTGGACGAGCGAGATTGTAAGTAAGACCAACCAAATCCTCACGCAATGCAGACATACCTACACATCCAGATCACAGCATGGACAGATTGGAATACATGGGTTCTTTAACAACGGGGTGGTAGATTAAAAAAAATTGGTGGGGTGGTGGTGGTAAAGAAAAAAAAGATATAAATCTAAATGACACAGTTTAAACAAGAAGCACCGCGTTGATGCAGCCGTCGTTCTCTGGCACGTTCGTGACCTGCGCGTACTTTCCCCATACGACCTTGCCGGATGTGGTGACCAGGCCGAGCTCGCTCACGTTCACCTCGATGACCGTACCCTTGGTGATCACGCCAAGCTGTGTGTACAACGGACTCTGCGGGTTCTTCTTCACGCCCAATATGTCGAGCTGGAACGTCGTCTTGAGCTCCGGGTGCGTCACGTGCGCCTTCTTGAAGCGCATCGCGCTCGGACGGATGAAGCGCTCGTACTTTGGAGGCTTGCGCGTGAAGTTCTCGCCCACAAACGTAGCTTTAGTGATCATGCGCTTCCACGCCTTGTTGCGGCGCTTGCCGGATCGCAGCACCTTGAACATCTCGTCATCTGCGATCGGCTTGACCTTGGGGATCGGCACGTCCCACTTGCCCGCTTTCTCCTTTCGTTTCTGCTTCACCGTGTTACTCAGTACCTTGGCGCGCGAGACACCCTCACGATCCAACAGATACGACGGCACCGCGCCGTCAGGGATGTTGTCGTCGTTCGCGTGCTTGTTCGTGCGCTCGTTGTGCAGCGCGAGCGTCTTCTTCATCGCGGCCTTCTCCTTGAAGCGCTTTTGGTTGTACAGCTTGGCTCTCAGACCGTGCACCTTCTGCGCGAACTGCGAGCGGCGATGCACCTCACGTGCTTCTTTCTTGCGCTTCTTCTCCACGGCGTCCATACGCACGCCGTGGCGCTTCTTGTGCAGCTCCATGTGTTCATGCTGCGGCATCTTGGCTGACTGGGTCTTTGCGAATCACGACGCTGCTCACAATATCACCTCTCTCTATGTGTATCTGTAGCTGTTGCGCGTGTGTATGCGTGCGCGCGAGTGTGTGTATCGATTGAGCGATAGCCACAAGCAGGCAGATGAATAGGCAGGCAGGACACTCCGCAACGTAACGTGTGCTTCGTCCTCGTCGCTTCGGCTTGGGTGCTGAAGCTTCTCGTCCGAATGTCTGTTGATGGAGCGCTGCACAGGCAAGCGGCGCTGTTATGGTAGCGCCTGCCAACCAAATTCAGTCGGTTCACAGTGCCGAATGGTGGACCGGTTCAGCAGTTGCCTGAACCGTGTCAGTGAAATAGTGACAGCTCACAAAAATAGCCCTCCTTTAAAATGGTAAGTTTGTTGTGATCGTTGAGATCAAAGGCTTGATTACATAATGTCGGCATTATTTGGCGATTGCATGAATTATTGACAAAATTTCCGAATTAACCTAAAAGACCAATAAATTTAAGCAGTATTTATGTGAAGTTACAATGTGTTTGTCACTATCTATTTGGTTGAAATGCTTGTCCGATTACCGCTAGCACTGGTCAATAATGTACAGACGTATGAGCAACTTGGGTAAGCCCGCTGCGCAGCGAGGCGCAAACTTGGCCTGGATGACAAGCAACAAGAGATTGTTCACCAATAGGCGATCGAAAGCCCAGGTGAAACGATCCAGAGACTGGCAGAACGAGCACGTGCAGTTATAATCGAAGGCGTTGCAGAGCGCTGCACAGAGACTGCTAGTCAAGGCCAGTCCTAAGTGAGATTTCCCACGGCGACCACAAGGTGCTGTTCTTTAAGGTGCACAATCGAGGTTCCTCGCAAAAGAATCTGGCCGAGTTCATCAAGGCCACCAGAAAAAGCATTGATATCTGTGTCTACGTGTTGACCAACACGGAAGTAAGTACATATTTCTGTGGTGTTTCTCCAAAGCGCGTTGTACGAGTGCTCCAGGCGCAGGAACGACAGCTCGCAGAGCAGGCGCGGCGCACGCAGCGTCAGCACACCTCGATTCGAAGGGGTGAGTCTGATCCTCAGCCATGCTGGCGTTGTGGCTTGTTTCTGTTGTGTTCATCGCGGCAAGTGGAAGCTTTTACATTTTACATTGTTGACATTCACGTTGTCTGTGAATGTCAGCAATGTCAATTTTACTACTTGAGCTTTAGACGATTTCGACATTTACCTTTTTAACCTTCTTTGGTTAAGTGAAATTGTGGACGGTGGAGGCTGTGACAGGAACAAAAGCAGAAAGCGATCGAAACTGAGAGCTAAAGATGGTGGCTTTCTGGCGCCACGCTCTGCGCCGCAATGCCCCGGCGGCTCTGAGAGCCACTGCGTCAATCTCTTCTGCTGGTGCTGGCGCCACGCGCGCGCACTCCAAGCCCGCGTTCGCGCTGGGGCTCGTGGACGAGAAGCCGCTGTCCGCCGCCGGAGCTGCGCCACTCAACCCGTTCGAAGTGCAGTCTGGATGCTTGCTCCCAGGTCCGTAGCCATCGACGGCCTTTATTTGCTCCCTGATGGGTGGATATGGCATGAGTCATCACTGCTGCTTATACGCACTGTGACTGTTTCGTAGGCCTCCCTGCGTCGGAGTTCCAGCGTCGCCGCGAGAAGCTCTTTGAAGTGCTACCACCCAACTCGGCGCTCATTGTAAGTGAAAAGAGCTCTTTGGGCTTCCATACCACCGGGATATTCCGGTGCAGCGTCATCCAACACTATGGATCGTTGAATGCATGGATGTTGATGAAATGTTGATACTGCTGCTATTACAATAGGTGAATGCGGCGGAGACCAAGTACATGACGCACGACATCCCATACGAATTCCGCCAGAGCTCCAACTTCCTCTACCTGACGGGCTCGGAGGAGCCGGACGCGCACGCCGTGCTGCTCAAGACCAAGGACAAGTGCTCCTTCATCCTGTTTACGCGACCGCGAGACGCGCACAGGTGCGTTTTTTAAACCCTGCCATTCACACTTGTCGATAGGGCCATTTAAGGTGTGCTCATCATGGAGATCGCTTTTGTTTTGTCTACTGCAGTGAGCAGTGGGACGGAGCACGACTCGGCCTCGATGGCGCGGTCGCGCGCTTCCAAGCTGATGACGCGTACCAACTCACGGAGCTGCAGCCAGCGCTGCACAAGATCCTGTCGGGTCTGGAGCAGATTTTCGTCATGTCCCCCGAGGGCGGCAAGTACCCCGCGGCGTTCCTGGAAGCCACGAAAACGTTTCACGAGAAGTTCTTTGCCGGCAGCTTCTTTGTCGAGCAGCTGCGTCTGATCAAGTCCGAGTACGAGCTTGAGCGCATGCGCTACGCTGCGAAGATCGGCGCCGGTGGCTTCATCGACATGATGAAGAACACGCGCGTGGGCATGACAGAGCTCGCGCTGGCGTCATACTTTGAGTCCTCGTGCAAGCGCAACGGCGCGCTCTGGAACTCGTTCCCGAACGTCGTAGGCTCTGGCGCGAACGCTGCGATCATTCACTACCTGTCCAAGCGCAGTTTGCTTCAGAAGAACGAGCTCGTGCTCGTGGACTCGGGCTGCGAAGTCGCCGGCGGATACGTGAGCGACATCACGCGCACGTGGCCCGTCGGTGGGAAGTTGTCGCAGGCACAGCGCGACTTGTACGAGTTCACCCTTGACGTGCAGAAGCAGTGCCTCGCGCACCTGAACCACCAGATCGCGACCAAGCAGGCGATCAGTCTCGATCAGCTGCACGACTTCTCGGTCAAGATTATGGTCGACGGCATGCAGCAGTTCGGCATTTTGAAGACTGGCGGCGCCTCGAAAGGGTTTAACCGGTCCGTGCTGAGCGAGTTCCAGAAGTACAACCCGACCCACATCGGCCACTACCTAGGCATGGATGTGCACGACACGCCGCACATCACACGCGGCGCAGCGCTGCAGCCGGGCATGGTGATCACGGTCGAGCCGGGCGTGTACCTCCCGCAGAACGACCAGCAGCTCCCGCACGAGTTCCGCGGCATCGGCATCCGGATTGAGGACGACGTCATTGTGAGTGCTGCGTCAGTGCTGCTGTGTTACTTCCACTATGCTATGGCTAACATTGTCCACTCCGTGTATGTGTGTGTGTTAGATTACTGAAACCGGGATCGAAGTGATCACGAAGCAGATCCCCAAAGAACTCGACGAGATGGAGGCGCTGCGACGCGCATAATTAGGTACCTTCCAGTTTTGACCACAGCAAGTAGTAGGTGACGGAGGCTCAAGAGCCAATTCCCATGTCCCTTTTCAGGTCCTAGTGTTTCAGCCTCAACCAACCAATTCGTGCATGCAAACTATGTCCAAGATCCTATCTCACAAATGGCCGAACATGGGAGTGGCGCCAAGATGATGGAAGGCAGTGTTAGTATGGTGAACAGGATGTGTGGTTTAACTATCTTATCTCTATGAGCTAGGCGCTGCCTTCGGATTGAGTCGGCGCGCAGCCTCCCGTGATCTCCCAGCACTTGGTCGCCTCGAACATGCTCAGCAGATTCACAGCCGTCGACCAAACAAGTGCCACCGCGAGGTACGCGACGGTGATCGCGCCCATGAGCTTGCTCTTGCCGCCGTTGCGCTTGAGCTCCTGTGTCTCCGTTTTTTGACTCGGCAGCAGCGGCAGGAACAGCAGCGACACGAGCTTCATGCCGTAGCAGATGCAGATCGTGATCGTCACGTCGCGGCGCACCTCGTACGTGTCCCGCATGATGTCGTCCAGCCAGACCTGGAAGCGCGCGTTGATGATCTTCGCGGTCGTACGTCCGAACGGACTCGCGAGGTTGGATGTAGTCGTGAGCAGCCCGTACAGCGCGCCTTCGTAGCCCACCTCGATGAGCTCCACGACGACGTAGTTGGCTACGATGAAGCGCACGCCCTCGGGGATGTAGCCGACGATCGGCACGCCGAGCCAGAACCACTGGTTGCGTACGATGTCCCAGGTCGTGAGCATGGTCATGAACCCGTCGATGATCACGCCGAGGGCGACCGTGACAGCGATGCTGACGCGCCAGTTCCAGCTCAAGCCAAATTTGCCCGTGAGTCCCAGGGTCGCAGCGTACACGAGCGTACCGAAGATCGCCATGACGCTCGAGTTGAACGGCGTGGCGTGCACCCAGTGGAACTTGATGTTGCTCGACGACACGATGTTGAAGTTGTTGAACACGCCCGAGAGGAACTTGTACGCGGCGAGCTGGTACACGGCGCGCTGCTGGATGACCTCCCAAAAGCGTCGCATGTACACACCGAACCGCTTCTCCGGCACTTGCACTTCGTGGATGAACAACCACGTGACCGGGACGAGCGGCAGGCAGAAGCAGCCGAGCGCCAGCATCATCTCGGGGAACGTCAGCGAGAAGTCGAACTCGCCGCCGTACTCTTCGCCGTTGAACGCAACCGCGACCACGAGACTACCGAGCGCGCTGAACGTCATGCGCACTGTGTGGATCGCCGCCTGGATCTGTCCTCGAGTCGCCAGCGGCTCGCGCTGAGCGTGCTCTACGACCATCGCGTCCGCCGACACCTCGGCGACCAAGTACCCGAACGCCGCGAGCATCATCGGCACGACGTACTGGCCCGCGGCATTCGGAGCGCTCTTGTTGATTGTTTCTCGCTGCGCGTCGGTCCAGTCTTGCGGGTCGCTGAAGTGCATCGATGGATCGCCAAAGTACGGGGGTGGTACGTAGAGCCCCGCCATGTAGAACAACATGACACAGCAGAACGTCCAGCCGAGCATCATGTACGGACGGCGGCGGTAACCGAAGACCGGGAAGCAGTCCGATACGATCCCGAAGAACACCTTGAACGACCAGGGCAGCTGCACGAGCAGCGTGGCGGACACGATCGTCGTGCCCTCGGCGTTCAGGTAGCCCTGGAGCACGGGGTAGATCACGCTCGGCAGCACGCCACTGACGAGCCCAACCGCGGCAAACGGAGGGAGCAGTCCGATCGATTCCCGCGAGAGCAGATCTGGCGGCTTACCGCCACGCAGCGCACCATTCTCAAGCTCAGCGGCGGCTGGCTTCTCGGGCTCAGTGTACCGTGCTTTGCTCATAGTGCTCAGAGGGCTCAGCAGCGCCTGGCACTCGTCGTCCTCGAGCTGAGCGCGCATCGCTCCTGCTGTGCTGTCTCGCTGGAAAGATCCGAATGCGCTGCTACTCCAAGCGTCAAAAATTCACTAATAGTTCGTCGCCAGCTTCAGCATAAGTCCCCGAATGGAGAATGAGGGACGGGGAGCCCGTCGGTCAGTCAACACCAGTCAGCCAGCCTATCTGTCTCCTCCAAACGGTCGGTCGATCAGCCAGCGAGGCACGCGCTCGCTCATGCCACGCGCAGAGGATACAGAGCCGTTTCAGAACACACCAACAGATGCTGCAGTCCTCTGTGGTGGCATCGTCCACCAAAATGAAGCAGGATGCGAGCAGGCAGCGCCAACGCTATGCACAAGAGAGCAGAGCCTCCCGTCGGACAAACGACAAACGACTGACGCCCATCGCCAACCTCGCCGTTACATAATGACCGGGGGGAGCACCCACCGTATTAGCGAGTTGCGTTGCTTGATGTGATGCATTCAGTGCAACACTGTGCGATTGTCATGACGGGATTGTCATTTTCGCAAACAAAGGGAGGTGGAGGGCGGAAGAGATTTGGGAACGCAAGCAAGCGATGTGTCGCGTTTTGCTTGTCCGACGGCGAAGGCAAATCCAGAGAAGGGCCACAAAGTGATCTTTGACGAGGTAATCCCTTTGATACCCAATAACTCGTGAAGGATGGTGTTTGACCACCTCGTTCAACGTACCAAATTTACCCGTAAAGAGTCCTGTCTATCTTAATTGAAGAAGCAATTGGATTGTTGTTGCCCTCTGATTGATTGACCTGTTAGCGCAACTACAGAGATGTTCCGACGCTTGCTCCACACCCGAGAGGATCCTGACAAGCAGAGCTTTCTTAACCACAAATCACATTGAATTTGTACGTGAAGCGCGAAGAACCAAGTCTTTTCAAGTAATGCCCAGGTCTCGACACCAAGCTGCAGTCGGTTTCATCACCACCAGCCACTCGTTGCACCGCGTTGCAGTGTTCTCAGTTTGTCAGGTTCGTCCGTGGCAGCTCCTGGGTCCAATTGCACTTTGTTGCAGCTGTATGCAGCTACGTATGTATGGGGTGACAGGGACGACGAGAAACTGGATTCAGCCAGAAACGAAGCGATAGATCTGTGAACAACGCATCGTGACTGATCTCCGCCATCGGACAAACTACAAGCAAACAATCGCTGGAGCCACCGAGGCACTGTAATATAACTAGGTTTTGCTCACGAAGGCGAGCGGCGTCATCAGGTTCCCAAGATACGACGTGCTTTGATCTTGTCCATTTCTCTCACGCTCTTTGCGGTTTTTGCAACGAGTCAGCGTTTTGATTAATCCGTTGCTCCTTCCTGAAACTCTCGTTTAATTTGACTGAATCCGATCTTTTTTAATTTATCAATCGACCATGGCCACATGCAACTGGTTGCACTCCAGTTCATCTACTAGGTACATACTGTAGGCAAACTTCAGGATCCACCCATTTTGCGTGGTTGGTATGAGCCAACATTTGGTTCCCATGGCCTCCCTCACGATACTCTTTAGACCACACACGTAAGCCCGCCATGTCGCGCAGCAGACAAAGCAACAACGTTAAACTCCCAAGTGTGCTGCTCCCTACCAAGCCAACTCCACACAATTGATCCACAGACGGTTTCCCCCGCGTCGCCGCAATCGCGCGCTAGTTCTGTGCTTGCAACGTAGTGCCGTTGTCATTCTCCAGTTGCCGTCCGTATCTCTCTCGAACCATCGCCGTCGGAGAGAACACGCCCGCGCCAAGTCAAGACGACCGCACCCTCGGAATGGCTCAGATAAGGCAGGCAGGAGGCGGTCGCTTCAACTGAATCAGGAGGCTGCTCTGTTCGCCGTCGGACAAAAGTATCATTGCATTAGCCCAGTTTATGCACAGTCTATACATTGAATGAGAGAGATTACGGTGGTTCATACCATTTTAGAAAGTTTATATGCTTAAATTTATGCGCACAATCAATTTAGACATGAAAACTGCTTGACTTAGTGAGCTCCTGGCCAATCACCACCCACCCAAAATGGGTGTTTGATGATGGCCTGCCACAGGCAATTGCGTCGCGCTGGGATGGGGACAAAAGCGCGCGTGGCTCTTGCCCAACGGCATCGCGCAGCGGCGATGGTGGTCAGAAGACCCAACTGCACATGCATGGCCACAGTATCACTCTTCGCTGCTCGCTGCCAAGTTGACTGTTGGCTCTCGACCGATCAACTCATCGACGTCTCTTCTGAACGTTGGTGCCTGCCTGTCCTGCCAGCAAAGATCGGAGGAACGTGAGCGACGTGCGTGGCTCGGTCTCATTCAACAACTCGCCCGCTCCTACCCACTTCGGCCAGCACTCTCCCTTCTTCCCCTCCGTCGCATTCTGGTGGTCGCGCCCGTCAACTCCCAGTATATACACAGTAACCTGAGTTGCTTCGCTTCACTTCGCTGCACCCACGGTAACCAGTAATTAGAGAGCCATGAACAAGCCGGAAACAGACAAAGTGCCGACCCCTGGCGCGCTCCAGGACAAGTACCTCGCAGTCAAATCGCCCGGCATCGAGGTGGAGCTGGAAAACGGTGCGATCCGTGCCGGCGAGCCCATCGAGATCTTCTCCAAGCGCTCCCTCGGTCTGCTCGCACAGTACGCCGGTGTTGGACTTGTCGGCGGCATCCTCCCCGGCGTGATCTACCCCGTGCTCCAGGGTTACCTGAACGCCGAGGGCACGATCGTCGTGTCCGCCACCGTGCTAGTGCAGATCCCGTGGTCGTACAAGATGTTCTTCGGGATCATCTCGGACTGCCTGCCGATCTTCGGCTACCGCCGTCGCCCCTACATGATCTTCGGCTGGGTCTTCTGCTGTGCCATGCTCTTCTTCATGGCCGGACTGCACGTACCCGAGCCGTACTACACGGACCCTGATCTGCGCAGCATCAGCGCGGATCAGTGGACAAATGCGCAGAGGGCGACGATCAACGAAGCCGCGCCAGACGCAGCTGGTAAGTACGTGGTGCCCATGATGCTCGCGTCGTTCGGGTACTTGATCTCCGAAGTGGCCGCGGACGCGATGGTTGTCGAGTTCGCGCAGCGCGAGCCGCTCGCCACGCGCGGCCGCATCCAGACCGCGGTGTACGCAGTCAAGACGGCGTTCAACGCGATCGCCGCGATCATCGTCGCGTTCGCGTTCAACGGCGAGGAGTACGGCGGCGAGTTCGACTTCTCGCTCAGCTTCCCGCACATGATGCTGATCCTGGCGTGCGTCTGCGTGCCGCTCGCGCCGATCACGTGGCTGTTCATGGACGAAGCGCCAACAACGCGCATCCCGTTCTTAATCTACATCCGCGCGTTCTGGGAGCTCATCCAGCAGCGCGCTGTGTACCAGATCGTGGCGTACAAGTTCTTCTCGGGCGTCTTCAACAGCTTCAACATTGTGTCGTCGAGCAACATCAAGCTCTACTGGGTGCACGTCACGCCGTTCAACAACAGCATCATGGCGATCGTGGGCCAAGTCTTCTACGCGACCACGCTCGGTCTCACGGGGAAGTTCGGTCTTCACTGGAACTGGCGCTACATCATCGTCATCACCATGGTCGCGGCCATCACGGTCGACGCGTTCATGACGATGCTCACGGTTTGGGGTGTCGTGCGCAACCAGTGGTTCTGGCTCGGTGTGCCCGTACTCGAGTACCTCCCGGATGGCATCCGCTTCATGGTCGCGACCTACTGCGTCGTGGAGCTCGCGGAGGAAGGCTATGAAGGCGCGCTCTATGGGCTGCTCACGGCGACCACGAACCTGTCGACGCCCTTCGGCCGCTCCATGTCCAAGATCATCAACGCGCAGTTCAAGGTCTGGCTGCAGGATATCATCGCCGACACCCAGGAGGTGCGTCGTGACGTGACGATCACGATCTGGATCTGCTACACCATGAAGCTGCTGAGTCTGTGCTTCCTGCCGCTGCTGCCGCGGCAGAAAGAGGAGACTCGCGAGCTGCGCCGCACGGGCGGCAAGAGCAAGCTCATGGGCATCATCACGGTCGGTTACCTCGTGTTCGCGCTCACGTGGTCCACGATGATCAACCTCATGAGTATGTACGACACGACCAAGTGCTGGAAGATCACGGGCGGCTGCGCGCCGAAGCGCTCGTAGACAGCAGGCACAGTACAGTAGACGTCGAAATCATACATATAGCAAATCCGGTCGCTCGCTATCTAGAGGGGCTGCTTGCGCTGCATGCGTTGTGAATTTTGGCGCATCTAGTTGATAAAGGAAATGTTAAAGGTGCCATCTACGAAATACAAAGAAATGGTGAAGTATCTCTTTCTGTTCTGCTGCTGATAGATCACATTCGAAGCCAGGACCGGTCTTCGCTGCGCTGAAGCCAGACATGCGCACGAAGGAAGTCGACGTGGGTTGGTCTTTATAGCACATTCGTGCATGCACTGTGCATTGTTGTGCCAGTAATACAGGCACAGCCACAAGAGTTATGTGGTATATCATTGACATGGGCCTCTGATCACATCAGATAAGCTACCTGGACAGTTAGTCTCGGTGACCAGTGTTGTGTATAATTCTATTATACTACAGTAGATGCACTGTTGTTAACTGCACACACACACATACACACGAGCTGGTTTGCTCTCAGTTTCAGATTTACCCGCACGACAAAAACACTCGGCAGAAACCTTCGCACGTGCCAGCTTCCCCTGTTCGGTGTTCTCTTCGGGTGGATTCGACTACAACTGCAGTGACTCGGAGTTGACTGAATTCGATTGGCCAGTTCGTTCCGCCCATTTGCGGTAAGGCCCACTCAGTGGCGTTAAGGAACTGCGTGGAGATCTTTGTGAGACTTTCGCGGTATGCAGATGCTGTGCGCTAGAATTGAGCGCTCAGTGTCGCTGAGCGAATCAGCGCCGGCTGCTTGAAGCCTTTGGCAGAGAGGTGTCCAGGGTGCTTCGAGGCGCACGCGGCTCAGGAACGGCTCGGTCTTCGTCTACTTTGGCAAACTCGAGAGGTTCGTCGCCTCAAAGTTGAGCTCGAGCAGCGCAGTTGAGGGTCGGACGAGTTTGGGGAGCTCTTGGATCGGGCTCCAACCCATATCGAGCCAGTGCAGCGACGGCAGTTCAAATAGCGCCGCTGGCAGGTGCTCGATGAGATTAAACTGCAGGTCCACGTATGCGGGGCCCATGCGCAGCAACACCTCTGGGATAGTGGCGAGACCGTTCTCCATCAGCAAGAGCCGCATGCTGCGCGGCCAGATCTCGTACAGATCCGACGGGAGTTTGTCCAGTGGAGTACCTCCCAGGAGTAACGTGGTCAGCGTCAGCGGGAAACCTCGAGCGACGAAACCCGAGGGTAGGCTGCTGATGGAGAGGTCGTCGCAAGCTGCAGTCATGTCGACAAAGATCAGTGTGATCTGCCGCAGCTTTCGGCGGTACTTTCTGGAGAGCGCAGCGCTCGCAGACCAACTTGTGAGTGTGTCGTTGAAGATGTAGAGTCCTATCAGTTCCAGGAACGACTGGATGCTCGCTGGCATGTGCAACTCGGGACAGTTGCGGACGATCAGCAGTGTGACCTCATGTGCAGCCAGGTTTGCCCAGTGCGCTTCGAGCTCGGGTGGTGTACCTACGATGCCACTGCCACCATTGCCTTGCCCATTATGGTAATTGATCTCCAGCGCCGCGCAGGTTGCCTGAGTTGCGAGCCACGGGCGTACGCGCACCATGCAAGCATGTAATTCTCCATCGTGCGCGCTTCCTGTATGTAGTTTGAGGACGACGAACTCCCAGACCGCGAGCACCATGTGCACGAATTTCTCCAGCCTCGGGCTGACCTTCATGACCACGTCTCGCAGCGCATCTTGTATATTGCGTAGGCTGGACCTGTGACCCCCGCCGCCGAGTGGTACCACTGCATTCTGACTGGTAGTACGACCGCTGCTGAGTGAACTCACCAGAACAACGTCGTCCAAAGCCTCGGTCGCGAGCAGCTTCATGTCGTCCAGCGCCAGCAGCATGGACATTTCAAACAGTGCACGCATGCCAAAGTCGAACCAGGACTGGATGAACAGCTGCCGAAACTCGCTGTTGAGATTTGCCACCCAGGCGTTGTCGTAATACTTAATTGTCTCAAAGTCTTGCAAGGTTGAGTCGTAGAATGGGAGGTACATGAACCCCAGCACGACTGGCACACTGGTGCTCGACGCCATGTCCAGCACAATGTCAGCAAGCAGGACCAGGATGAGCTGGAGTCGCGGCGATCGGCGCAGGAAGAAATGGATCACCAGCGTGGACCAACAGCTCAATGGCACAATCGCCACGATGGATTGATTGAGCCATATCCGCGGCACGTACTTGCTCAGCGAGCACACTTGGATGGACTGGAGCGTGGCCTCGATAGCTTCACGGATCAGGAACAAGACAGGAAAGTACTTGCCGCCGACGTCGAACCAGTCTACGACGCTGAAGCTTCGACCCCAGGCCTCGGGCGCTACGGTTTGTATTTGTAGGAGCGATTCTTGTGCAGTTCTGCGCCTTCCTAGTGTAAGTGTTGAGGTTCGGCTGAGACTGAGTGCTGGATCGGATGGCGTGGTGTGGGCTGAATGCTGGCTTTGATTCGTGTTGAGGCGATCTTGGTGAGTCTTGACCTTGGGATCACTTTCGTTCTCAAGTCGACAGCTGGTCGGGGTTTGTGGAAGAAGAGCGTTCGTTGGTGAGCAGATTTGAAGACTAGCTCGATGATAAACGTCACGTGAAGCGTTGAACAGGCTGCGTAGAAGCCAACAAGCACTGGGAAGTGGTTCATGTCGATCACGAGTCCAAAGGCGTGCATGTACGAGCTCAAGACTGTCCTAGGGAGTCTGTGGTATAGAGCGCCACGAGCGCCTAATGGACCTTGTATACTCCATGAAGGAGCAGAATCACGACCCACAGTACACGGAGCGCGAGCACTTTGGTTCTGTGGTTGGCGGCGGTAGTGGCGGGGCTGCTCCTTGGGGCAGCGCTGGCGCCACCAAGGGAAACGATCGATGAAGCCCTGGGTCCGATGCCAGTCTCTTCGCTGTCGCTGCGTGTTCTGCTCGCGAATACTTTCACCGCGAATTGCGCGTGTTGACTAGTGTTGAGGGTCTCGGTCTGAACTCCGACACGAGTGATTCGCTATCGCGACAAGGTGCGCCGGTATTTTGAGCGACCGAAGTTCGTGATTTGGGAAGCTAAACTTGGATGTCGGAATCATTTCCGGAGCATCAAAAGGGAAAGTAGTCTGTCAATTCAAATGACAGTGATGTCGACTACCAAAGACTTTTCACGAGAGAGAGGCAACTACTGCAGATGCCTTCAGAAGCTTCAACATCTACCACGATAACGTCGTCGGGTGCAAGAGTAATAAATGTGTCGTAATAATCAACCTAAAAGGCAAAGTGAAACAGCGCTAACCAACAACATGAACCAGCCCTGATCAACTCTTCTAGTTCCTCATAGAGAGGCATGCCGCATGATGTGTAGTGCTGTTGGCTGTTGTAAGATGCTGGAGTGGCGTGAAGTGGCCATAGTCTCACAATGTTGTGCTCTAAACACATTTGGTACAGGCAAAACTCCCAAATTGAAACATCGAGAAAAAGTAATACCTCCTTCAAACAGATATCACGACATTGACCAAACTATTTTTCAAAATTGGCGCACTTTCAACAGCCAGCCGTGTCACCAGCTAAGCAGACAAAACTCACAGTCTCGCCGCTCGCCACACCACAACCAAGCATGGCTGCGTCGTATACGCGCCTGACGTACGGCCAAAAGGAAGCAATGCGCGCGCACTCCGCGGCGAACTCGACGATGACGCACCGGGAACTGTAATGGGCCTCGCCCATTACATAAAGGTGAATCTGTTTCACAGATTGTGTGTGCCACACAACACCTTTGCTGTGCATTGTGGGTGACAAAAGACAAAGGGATTACAGTAAAACGTGAACCCACATGCACAAGTGACGTC
>JALBZD010000424.1:0-28295 GCA_038050675.1 Globisporangium cylindrosporum | reverse complement strand
CATTGCCGTCAGCGTGGGGGTAGGGGATAAGATGCATGTGTGAGGAAACGCTCGTCCGACCTTCTGTGCATACAAATACCAAGTATAAATACTGCACTAAACTGAAAGGAAAAAAATCCCCATTTTTGACTTCTGAGATCGTCTGTTAGTGCGGATTTGGCTCAACAAATCTGAATAAATCAGTCGAGAAAGCTCTATTTCTGCTGATTTGAGTCATGTTTTTGCTTTTTCGATTGTCCAAGTTGTTCAGTTGCAAGGATCATTCTACTTACGCATCCAAAACACTGCACAAAACTGAAAGTTTACGTTAGTCTTTATCTGCGCGGTATCTTTTTATGAGAAGATCTGAATTAATATCTTCGCGTGTCTTAATCCGAGTTGATGAAATGCTTTGATAAAGAGCTGGCGACTAGGAGCTTCTTTCCAAGTCCTATCGACGCTTTCAATTACATCAATGATGGCTACAATTTTTCCTTTGTGATATGATGCCTCTCAATACTTACTCTTGCAAAGCTCAAAGAGCTCACGCCCATTCGAGTGGTGTGGGAGGGGTATGTCCCTGGGGTGGTTTTGCTTGCAAGGGCTATTTGGCATGTGTGACTGGTCAAAATACAGCAGATTTTGACCAGTCAAACACCAATGAGGTATAAATAACATTTACTACCACTCAGGTAAAAATAGCACGATATATTTTTCTGTACTCTGACCAATGATCGGACCAGATACGGTAAAAGCAAATCATGCATACAGGTTTGATCAATATTTTCCCACTCAACAATTATCTACCTGGCGAAACAGACAACGAGGGGCGTGTCCGCTGTTTAGGATTTGTTGTCTGCGGTTAGTTGCGAAATCCGCAGAAATATCACTGTGCACGCCTATCCATGAGAAATATGAATCTTTATCGTGCAACGCACCAGTAGGTGCATTGTTGCGGATTCTCTTTCAGTATTGGTTAAAATTGAGCTCTTTAATCCAGAGCGAACCTGCGCTTTGTTCTTATCGAATAAGTTCGCTGCAGTTGTAAAGTGGTTGTTCGTAAAAAGAATCCTTAGCGTCTTATATAGGGATCCTCTGTTGTAGGCGATATGTCCTATATCACCTTGTTTGTTGTAATCCTGTATCGCAGATTGAGTGTGGTGCGCGTTTCTCTTCCACATCATCACGCGACACACACTCGTTCGCCTTGGCTTGCGACCAAAACGCAGTAATCCCGTGAGTCGAGCGAGCCACCGAGCCAGTCGCGCCTGAAGCTTCTTCAGAGGAAGAGAGAGCAAGCTACTCAGAGCCTCTCCGTCCGCTCGACCGCCCACTGCCAGCAACCTCAGTCTGCTCCGCGGTCGACTGTTTTACACACGACACGCGCGCGGTGGAGTGTGTTTATGCGACGGTCGCCCGCCGCTGTTAAAGAAACGGAAAGCAGGTAAGACGCAATTTCTTGTTTTACACAAGCGCACGCACAGCCACAAGTACACAGACGTGTACGCAGAAGCACAGCGAGCGCTGCTTGCCTTCTTGTGTTTCTCTTGCGCGTGGGTGGGCTGTTTGCGTGCTGGTTTGTGCTTGCATCGTCGCTTGCTTGTCTGTGAGTAAGTGAGTGGTGTCTGCCTGTCGGATCCCCCTGTGCGCTTGTCCCCCTTGCCCCCTTCTGTCTCGCGCATTCGCCATTTGCGCTTGCGTGCTCGGACCGAGCACTCCAGACGCCCACTCGATTTGAGCGAGAGCGAGAGCGAGAGCGAGAGCGCATGCGCGTGCGGTGCGCGAGAGAAAGCTGGCTGGGGATGACCACGAGCGGATCCAGCAGCATCACGGCCACTGCCACTGCCGCCGCCTGCGGTAGACGGAGACTCACGCGCGCAGCTGTTGTCCCCTCTTCTTCTTCTTCTTCTTCGCAAGCAGGTTACTCGCGTCAGCAACAACCAGCGTCGTCAGGCGTCCCGCAGTCGCTCTTTGCCAGTCTCGCGACGCTCGCGACCGCGGCCACCGCGTCCCCTACCTTCGCCGCGAAGAGCAGCAGCAGTAGCAGTTCGCATCACCACAGCAGCAGCTATCACCACAGCCTGCACCTCCACCACCACCACCATCACCACCCGTACCACCCGTACCCCAAGCCCAGCGGTAGCAGCACGAACAACAGCAACCACGGTAGCGGCGACGAGACCGAGAACGACGAACGCGCGGATTTCCAGGCCGAGTTCAACTTCCCGCACCAGCAGCTTCAGGTTCAGGCTCAGCAGCAACAACTACAGCAACAGCCGAGACAGCAGCTCAAACCCCAGTTTCACCCGCAGCACCACCACCGTCTGATCACACCGGTCCGCCAACACCGAGTCAGTACCAACAGTAATCATCACAGTCACAATAGCATGCCACGCCGCAAGGAGACGAAGAAGATCCAGATCAACGTGCCATCCAGCGAGGCGTCCAGCGGTATCGAGGGCGACCCGCATCAGGTGTTCAAGTGCAACGGCAGCCCGATCATCAGTCCGCGCTCGATCCGCAACAGCCTCGCTGAGACCGACTTTGACCTCGACGGCAACCCGCGGCCGCAGAAAATCGCCAACACGCAGATCCCGAACGGAACAATCAACAGCAAGAGCAGCAGCATATCCAATGGCACCAGCCACGCAGCTAGGATGATCGGACCGGCGCTCCCGCCTCCAGACGTGGCGTCGCCAGCGTCGACATCAAGCAACGGCAAGAAGAAGAACAGTCGGCGACAAAAGCAGCAACAGCAGCAGCCCCAGGAGGACGCAGACACAGAGACCGTGAATGGCAACGGCAGCACGCAGAACGAGATGGATCTGCTGGCGCTCAAGGTCGAGGAGCAATCGCTCTCGGGCATGACAGGCGTACAGCTCTGGGTGCATCGTCTGCTGTACACACACCACCAGACGCTGCACGTGCTCGGTCTCGAGCGCGCAGACTTCCCGAATACGCGACTGTCGATGAAGCAGCTCGAGTGCATGCTCTCGCCCGTGATTTCGCTCGCCAACATGATGACGCCCGACCACTTTGGCATCCACGTGCCGACGCCGCAGGTGGCGCAGACGATGAACGACGTGCACTACTGGAAGCTCTGGGAGTCAGACACAATCGACATTGGGTATGTAAATGTGCATTTGTTGATGGGTGCTTGTTGGATGTGGATAGGACTAACTTCTTCCTGTTGTGCTGCGTGCCTGTTTGTATGTCTGTAGCATTTTCTTCATGCCACCAAACGCTCACATCCCACTGCACAATCATCCAGGCATGAGTGTCGTCACCAGAATGTAAGCGACTTTAACTTCCAAGAGAGATCTGTATATCGTTGATGGTGAGTGGCTCTGGTTCTGATCTGTATGTGTATTGTTCTCTGTATCGTAATGTATTGCTGCAGTTTGTACGGCTCGGTGAACATTCGATCTTATGACCTGGTTTCGCCTCAGGAACTCGGAGAAGACACAGAAGAAGTGGTTTCCGAGAGCACAGAGTAAGTGAACGGATGTAGCGGCTCGTGTGCGCTGTCTTTATACTCAATCGAAACGCACGCAACTTACTCGCCACTCTCCGCTCTTTTTTGAAACCCGTACAGGATCGTTGGCTCAGACCCGAAAGTCAAGTGGGCTCGCGTGAGTCGAGAGGGTGCGTACGCCTCCGAGTCCACCATGTGGCTCGACCCTCGGCGGTTCAATCTGCACCAGATCCACGCTGCGTCCGACAACGGATGCGCACTGCTTGATATCATGGTCCCTCCGTACAACAAGTGCGTATGCTTGCTATAGTTCCTGCTCACAAGGTGTTTTGTTCTGGTATGCTAACAAATGTGGCTGGTTGTCTATTGCATCTATCTCTCAGTGCGGATCGCGACTGCCACCACTTCAAGATCATCGAGGAGCGGTATAACAAGGACAAGAACGAGCGAATCGTCAAGATGGTCGAGTCGATCACAGCGGACAACCACAACGAGCCGACAGAGACTGCACCACCACCACCACCATCGGCGCCATCCTCGCCATCCCAGTCTGAGTCCCAGTCTGAGTTCCAATCCTCCTGAGCGGTGCAACATGATGCGTGTGTGGCAGCCAATTTATGAATCTTTTTTGTTTGACGTGCCATCCATCTATCCATCCCTCCTCCTCGCCTCGTCCGATCCGCGGCATCGCCATCATGCGCGTGCGCGTGGTCTCACATCGCTATCTTCGCAGAGTGAGTGGGACTGTGAGATTCCGCCACCGCAAAGAAACACGCTGCTGCGACCAAGCCACCCAATGCAAAGCCGTTGTCGCAAGAGAGAAGAAACATGAAAGAGAATTGCCCCGTGCGATGACGATGACCAGACAGGCAGCTGAGAGCAAAGCGAAGCAAAAGCGCGTCGATAGATAGCAATTTTGCAGAGAGAGAGAGAGGGGGTGGCTCGCGACAAAGAAATGAACAAGCGCGGCGGCGGTGGCAAAGACACGCCTCATAACCAGAACACGTGAAGGAAGACGAGGCGCGAAATGATAAATATATAGAAGCGACTGCCAGATTTTGAGTGAAATGTGTTTAGCTCTCAAGTTTGCTTTGCTTTATGCCATGTTTTCTTGAACTGGTGCCACCACCGGACGTAATGTGGCTTCATGCAGCTCGAGTCCCTGCAACTTCGCCTTTGGCGCGTACTTGAATGCGCGAAACTTGATGCGGGTCGCCAACGGGTCCTCGAGTGCGTCGAGCGCTTGGTGCTGCACTCGGTCGTCTAGAAAGCCCAGCACTTTGCGCACGCAGTTGAGCGGCGAGCCGCCACCGCCAAAATCCATTCGGTACCACTCGCAGATGCGCGGCAGTAGGATCGTGTCGCGTCGGTTGTCTCCATTGTTGCTGATATGCGTGTCCACTTGAACGTCTTTCAACAGACTCTGCGCGATGGCGTTGAGTTGATCGTGCACTCGTTCTGGCTCGTAGACCACCACGCCACCACCACCACTGGCCTGCTCGTCCATTTCGCTCTGGTTCATCGCGAGCGCAAAGATAAGTCGGAAATCTGGATGCGCCACCCCCAAACCTTCCAAACGTGCAATGTTCATGCTGTTGCCGTGGATAAACTTGCTGAAGTTCAAATGTGGGAGATCAGCTTGCGGCATCCGGTTGCGCAAGATCACGTGCTCGATCTCCGCGAGCGACAAGCTCACTTGGGTCGGAGTCCCATTGCAATGACTCCTTAAGCCCACGCTGTAGCACATGTGTGTGAGAAAGAAGTCCCACTGACCCTTGCTGCGCGGGAACCCGTGCGAGATCATCGCGTGCGCCAGCACCGCGTGGTACAGATTCAGGTAGAACGCCATCTTCGCTTCGTGCGAGCATTCGTGCTGCAGGGCGTCGAGGTCTACGTTGCGCAACTCGCTCGCAGCGCTTAGAAACTCCAGGATCTCGACGACCGCGACGCTCGTTTCGAGGCGGCTGTGGATGCGCAGCGCGAGCGTGAGCGTCTTCTTGGCAATCTGGAGCGCGTCCTCCGGTGTAATCTTGGGGATCACCCCTCCGCTAGGTTGACGCCGAGGAAACAGCGAGCGCGCGTTCAGGTTGATCCGGTTCGCTGGCTTGAGCGGTTTGCTCGCCGCGTAGCAAATGTGCATCTGTTGGTCAGCGAGCAACGACCGGTCAAAATTATCCTGCGGCTGACAGTGCTGCAGGATCACGCGGATCCACGTATTGCGCGCGTGCTCCGTGCCCACACAGAGCACGATCTCTTCGGCAAACGTGTTGATCTGGAACACAAACGCGCACTTGTCGTACACGTCTTCCGCGCATGGCAGCTTGATCGCCTGCACGCCGATCACGCGGCTGCACGCGACGTGCTTCTCGGCCGAGGTCGAGTACGATCGGTAAAAGAGTAGCTCATCGGGCGTGACAAAGAGCACTTCCTGGCGCAGCAGTGACTCCGAGTAGTACCGGTACACAACGCCTTCAAAGACCACGCGCATGTCCTCGCGCTCACGCTTGCTCAGGTTCACGCCGAGTTTTGACGGTGAGCAGCTCAGGTTCGTGCTCTGCGGTGCCTGCAGCTGGTTGCGCTGCGTCAGGCACTGGTAGAAAGCTGACTGGAATGCCACGTCTTCGTCAAAGACCAGGTCCTGGAGAGAGCTGCTGGTGTCGTCGTCATCCACGACAGACTCGGTCAGCTCTTCGCCATTGGCCATTTCGCCATTTCCATCGACACTTTCATCAGACTGGATTTTCGAGTTCACGAGTTTCTGCAGACACTGTGCGATGACGAAGGCTTCGTCGCTGATCGTGCTGTAGCTACCGATACGGGACTGACTGTGGAAGCGTAGAGAGCTCAGCTGCAGTAGCACGTCGTTATCAATGCCAGCATTACCAGCATTATCACCGCCAGCACGCATCGTAAGCTGCTTCTTGAGCTTCTTCGCTCCGCCCTTGTACCGTCCAAACAACAGCACCTTGAGCGCATACGCACTGACCACCGCAAGACGATGGTCGCCTCCGTCTTCTTTGCGCTTCACTGAAAACACATACTGCACACGACGCACCCCCGAGGCAACGTCCACTTCTTCGAGCCAGCACAGGTACGCGAACGAGAGCTTCGCGAGCCGCCTCGCGTTCTCCTGGTTCAGAAACAGCACTTCGTCGAGCACGAGCGTCTGGTCGTCGAACGAACTCGCCTCGCTCACCACGGTACTCATGCCGCCACTGCCGTCCGTGCTCATGACGCCAGCGACCGAGACGGTCTCCTCGCTGTTCTCGCTCTCGGTTCGCTCCAGCATACTCGGTGTACGACCTCTTCTCCTCGTTTGCCGTGCGTCTCTCGCTGTTCGGATGTTGCTGATACTATTGTTACTATCACTGGTGTCTCTGCTGCTGTTGTGACCACCCGTACGGTCGTACTTGACTTCAAACTTGAACAAGTAGTCCTTCTGCTGCTGAAGGTGCCGCTCGAACGGCGTCGCGCACACGTCGTACGCCACCATCCGCAGCGGCAGCGAGTCGAAAAACGAACTTAACTCCATCTCGCTCAGCCCAGGCAAGTTCGCAGTGCGCCATCGACTCAAGTCAACGTACATCGTGTGGAAATCGAACGAGTACGTGTCGCCCACGACGTACTTCTCGCTGCCCAGCGGTGTCTGCCGCCGCAGTCTGCGCGCAGCTTCCGTTTCTCCAAAATCCCGCTCGCCGAGTGGTGGAGGGAGTCCCCCCGCTGGCGTCACTATCAGTTGGTCGGCTGATTGGTAGAGCGGCAGTGCGATCGACGGCACCACCTCGTTCTTTGCGTCGCCAAAGCTGAAGTTCACGCTCCCGACCAGCTGCTGAATGATGCCCATAATCACGTGCGCGATGCTCCGCGTGAAGATGCCTGGCGAGATCTGCGATGGCAGCTCACCGCCCAGGTACACAGTACCTTTTGGTGCGCGCTTGAACGTGCCCTGCACTTGGATCCAAAACATGCGTCGGCGGTCGTGAAAGAGATGTCTCCAGTGTGGATCCTCCGGGTTCGTGCGCACGAAGAAATACACGTGGCCTTGGAACAGTTCCGTCTCGAACGCAATCGGCTTGTGCGAGTTCATTTGCATGAGGTTGCTGGTGCTGGCATTGGCTCGTGATGCTGCGGTGCTTGGCTGTTGCACATCAATTCGTTCGGTGCCATCAGCGTCTGGATCTGCGTCCTGCTCTGGTAGTTGCTCGCGTTGGTCGTCTGCAGTATCTGTTGTGGCTGTCGCCTCTGTGGCCTCATCGTCTTCAACGTCATTATAGCAACTGCCGATGTCTCGAATCACCAAGCGCGAGGAGGGATCCTCTGAAGACTGAACGCTCTCTTCCGAGCCCGAGTCGTCCCGCGCAGCCATCACACCGCTATTTCGCTGCAGTCGCTGCTGCTGCTGCTGCTGTTGTTCACCAAAGTCGTCTGCCAGATCGGAGCCCACAGTCGAGAACCGCTCCAACAGCGCACGCGGATCACCATCTCTAGCTTCTTCTTCTTCTTCTTCTGCTTCTTGATTATAGTCGTACTCAATGTCATCGTCACCACCAGCATCACCATCAGTTTGCTCTCGATCATCGTTCTCATCATTATCGCCATCGTTGCGCCATGTCGCTCCGTCGCCCTTTCCACCATCATTCGCACCGTGTGAGCGCGTGGGGCGGCGTCGGCGGATCGTCGCCACCGCGCTCGTCGCCTGCCTCGCGATCGCGCTCTTTAAGTGACCGTAACGGGAGACCTTGTCGAGCGTCGCCGCGGCGATCTCCGCGCCGTGCTCGAGCAGCGAAACGCCCGCGACCGCCGCGACGATGCCGTAGAGCCCGAAGAAGTAGTGCACGAGCACGCTCAGCGACGACAGCAGCGCGAGGTCCGCGAGCAGATCGGGCGTCACCAGCATCTTGATGTAGCTGGCAGTGTGTTGGCGTCGGTAGCTCTTGGCGTGATAATGGCTGGTCTCTCCCACGCCTCCTGGAGATCCAAGCGGCACAAGCGACAGTGCTTGAATGCAGCGGTGATACTGTAACGCACACACCCGAGCAGTGAGCAGTGTGAGCTCTGCGAGA
The DNA here is from genome assembly GCA_038050675.1 of Globisporangium cylindrosporum. Lineage (NCBI taxonomy): Eukaryota > Oomycota > Peronosporomycetes > Pythiales > Pythiaceae > Globisporangium > Globisporangium cylindrosporum. The sequence goes on along the minus strand of JALBZD010000424.1, from coordinate 19,778 downwards.
GATAGCGCCTGCAGATAGAGGAGGGGTGTCTATCTGCTTGCGCGCGCGACGGAGAGCAAATCGCGTTATGCACCAGCAGTGCAGGACAGGCGTGCGTGTTGCTTTCTATTGTTGCGCGTGTTGGTCAAGGGCAATCGGCAAAATGGCACCAGACCAGACCACCAAAGTCGAGCTGATTCCTTTCCGTTGTTCCGTACTTTAGCGGAGAAAACAGAACAATTCTATTACGATGAATGATCATATTTTATATGTAACGTAAACGCAACGCACACTGCAACAAACTTTGCGAGTTGGCGTTTTTGTTTGTTGGAATACTAAAATTGATAGTTTTCGCCATTTCATGGAACAAGGAAAATCCAAAATCGGAGGAATCAGTCAGTTAGTTCGAATCAGGAGGTGGTTGAGAAAAGTGCTCACTCCTCAGCTTCCCCGGAAGAACTCGAGTTGGGCATGATAACCTGCACGAAGATCACTGAGACTACTGCAGAGCACGCGGGGACAGCTACACGACAACCGCTGAGCAGAATGGAATAAAGAAGGGGGTGCTTATACAAACATCAACCGCCCGAAAGCCACTGCTCTGTGGATGAGGCCACCCGACGTCGATCCAGCCGCATCACGCTGTGCAGATCCTTCAGTGGTCCGCGTTAGATCGTTCATTTTCAGCCCAAACATTTCACCAGCTCGCCAGGTCTACCTTCGACGACTTCACGGCCTCTCTGCGGATGATACAGCGCCTATTGAAGGCCCTGGTGAACCGATCCGCCCTCGCTGAGCAAGCGATGCTCTACCGCGACCACGGACAGTCGCTTTGGAAGGTGCTCCAGCTGCTTCTCAATGCTGCGAAGCGAATTGATGTATGTGTGCTTCATGAAGCAGAACTTTTTGAAGATCGATACGAACAATCGCAACGTGCACCTGTCGATCTACGTCGGGCAGTGATTTGGGCTGCGCATGCAGCTCATGGGCGGCGTGATCATCGCGGTGATCGCCGGCGCGCTGGTGGCGCTGCGCCACTCGCTGAGCGCCGGTGTGATCGGGATCGCGTTCAACTACGCGCTGGTGGTGGAACAGGGGCTTGAGTCGCTCATTCAGTCGTGGCCGTGGTTCGAGACGTCCGTGGTCTCGCCCGAGCGCATGCAGGAGTACATCGACACCTCGTCCGAGGCATCGCACGTGGTCCCAGCGACCGAACCAATATCGTCGAGTAATGGATCACTTTCGCAATGGCCGACGTAGGGTCAGGTGGAGTTTGAGAACGTGTTGTTCTGGTACAAGGACGGCGACGACCTGATGCTGCGCAATGTGTCGCTGAGTCTCCAGGCCGGGGAGGAGATTGACATCGTGGGCCGCACGGGCGCCGGCAAGTCGAGCCTCACGATGGCGCTCTTCCGCATCAACGAGCTGGCGTCCGGCCGTATCCTCATCGACGGCGTGGACATCTCAACACTGGGGCTATAGACGCTGCGCGGCAGCCTGTTGATCATCACGCAGGCGCTCGTGCTCTTCAAGAGCTCGATGCGCGGCTACCTAGACCCGTTCGACGAGTACACGGACGAGAACCTCTGGCTCGCGCTGCGCAAGGCGGGGCTGTCGGAGAAAATAGCCGCCATGGACGGCCTACTCTACGCTGCGCTCAAAGAGAACGGCGAGAACTTCAGCGTGGGCGAGCGGCAGATGCTTTGCATGGCGCGCGTCGTGGTGATGGCCGCGATCGACCACGAGACGGACCTCAACCTGCAGCACGTGATCCGCGAAGAGTTCCAAAGCTCGACTGTGATCACGATCGCGCACCGACTGGACACGGTGCTGGACGGCGGCCGCGTCGTCGAGGAGTCCGCCACGGCGCTCATCAACGAGACAACGGAGATGTTGGCTGAAACTGCTGCCCTGATCGAGGACGTCAGCACCCAGTCGCCGAACGACTGGGGGAGGGTGGCGGCGGTCTATACGTTCCCCGGACTAAGCCTATGCGGCGAGAAAATGATGTGCGGTAAATGCAGGACGGAAGATTGTCCGAGTGAGCACAAGTCCGGACCATTTTTCGAGATGCTTGGCTATATCAAACGTGCCAAGTTCGCGCTTGACATATCCATGTATATGTTGAGCTGTCATTATATGAGTGTAATTGTTTGCTGTCTACTGTCTTGAGTGCTAGATTTTTTTATGGTGTGCTGCGTGTGGTATCCTCTTCTTTAGATTGTCATGTGATTGTCAAGCTAGCGAGAAATAACCCCGCTCTCCTGCGTGAAGCATCTGGAAGGCGGCGACGAGCGCGATCCGAGGCGCGGGTCGTCCCGTGTACCTTCAAAGGGTTTCAGTGGGGTTTCGTTGGTTTCACACCCACGATTGACAGTTGATTGTCGAAGTCGACCATTGCTTGTACTACTCGACTAAGTACGATGCACTTCCAACATCGAAGTACAGTATTGCGCGCACCACCACTCTTATTCTGTCTTGTATTGGACTGTACTTGCTTAGATCCGCCTGACCCTTCATTTTCCACTGTCCATTTCGCAAAGCAGACCCACCTGGCAACCAAGAAGCGAGATGCGATGGAGAACGCGACTGGAGGCGCGCGCTCGCCTGTGTGTGCATAAGTGGAAAAGCGCGTATGTATGTGTGTCTGAGTGTGTGTATTTAGCGGACGTAGAGCCGGCAGACATGTCTGTCTGGCTTGCAGAAGTGCAGTACCCTCGCAAGCGCCATGAGGGTCTCTTTCGTGCACGATACGAGCGTCCAATAGCAACGAAATGGTCCTGCCAGGGTTTTTATCACGTAGAATTGTGTGTGAGAAGTATGTGTGACCAGACATTCCCCCTTTATGCTTTGCATTCTATCTATCCATGTGCATGTGAGTGAGTGCCTGCATGTGCATGTGCTGCCATGTCGGCGTGCATGCGTGAAGCTGCCTGACTATCTGTGTATATCCTTCCATGCAGCAGGTAGCGTTGGGTCAGTTCGTGTGGACGGTGACTACTATCCCAATAGTTTTGCACCAAGCCATTTCTTGTGGCTTCACCGCAGCTATTCACAGAAACACTGCACTTTCTATTTGTCCCATAAGGCCCTAATAATGCGCACAAAATTGCGTGCGTAATACAAAGAGGCTTGGTACATCAAATCAAGGCATTAGCGACAGGAAACCTTCATAACCAATACTTAGGATAAAAAGGTGATTAATCAAATCGTCTTTGGGAACGCTCTCTCGTCGTTCTCTCCCTCGTCGCAGCCGCGTCCAATGCGCGTGGCTTCGCATAGTGCAAGGGAGCTACCTCGGATCTATTTTACCACAACAAGGTGTAGTTGATCGCAAGAGCAGCTTCCATGCAGTCTGAAGTTCAGTCAATTATACAGCCATCAACCCTTTTAGTCGTGAATCTCAGCCTCCGAATAATGCACCCACGCTTATTGACTTCCAAATCATCCACTCAACCCTCTTTTGGAAAGAGCAGATGCCAGATAGACTTTCTGTATGAAGCCTTGAGTTCAGGAGCGGGGAGGTAGGGAGATGGCCCCAGGCGAATGGGCGAAGAGAAAGAGCGCGCGCAGGAAGACGAAGAAGGGCTCACTCTCTCTCACGCTCGCTCAGAGACGCAGACTCTCAGACGCACACGACAAAGCGGTCTCCAATCCTCCTGCGTGTGCATCCAACAGCCGCTTGCATTCCCGCTTGGGTCGACCTCCATCCACCTCACAGATTAATCACCGTCAGTCAGCAGCAGCGAGAGCTCCAACCACATGAGCCCCAGGTCCGCCACGCAGGCTCCAGCGGCCAAGACGCCAGCGCATGTGCCACCGAAGCTCGGCTTTGCTGCTCGTCGACAGGAGCAACAGCAGAAAGAGAAGGACGCGGCAGCAGAGCCCGAGCGCGAGCCGTACATGAGCGACCTGGAAGTGGACATGCCCGGCACCCCGCCGTTCAGCGCTGAAGTGGCAAAAGCGTGGGCAGCAGACGAAGAAGCAGGAAACAACAACACACACAACGGTGCAAGCAACGCACCGAGCGAAGGGTTCTACGCAAACGAGTGCAGCGAAAGTATGGCGAAGCGACACCGCGCAGCGACGTGCATCCAGCGCGCGTCCAAGAGTTTCCTCGCGAAGCGCAGCCTAGCGCGACGGCTGAGTGCTGTGGGTCGTCCCGTCGAGGTGCGCATCAAGCAGGTGCAGAACTTGGAGATGCTCTGCGATTTCCGGGACGTGACTTCGATCTACTGCAACGTTCGCGTGCTCAAGCGTCCGTTTGGACCGTTCATGTTCCAGTTCTCGACGAGCAAATGCACGAATGTGCACCTGCCGACATGGGAAGACAACTTCTTCGTGCCGATGCTCTCGTCTCGGTGCGATCTGGTCGTCACGCTGATCGGCGTGACCGTGACAAATAAGCAGCGCTTTCTCGGCCAGGCGATTGCGCAGCTTGAGCCAGGCTGGGAGAAGCTCACGAAGATGACGGCGCCGCTCGCAAAATGGAAATTCCCAGTGGAGGAGTCGCTTCTCGGGCTGCATCGCTTCGTGTCGGGTAACGTGGAGTTGGAGCTCACTCCCGTGTCGTCGCGCCTGTCGTGCAAGGCCGGCCAGTTCCTCATGGCGCCGCCGATCTGCTCTCGCTCCTCTGGTGCGTTCTCGTTTTGGACCAAGAAGGTGACGATCAGCACGCCGTCGCCGCAGACCCCAAACAACCCGGCGAGTGCGTCGCCTGCACGCAAGAGTGTCGTGACGCGCTGGGGCGTGCTCACGGACACGTTCTTCCACCTATTCGACAACAGCTCGGCGAAGCTGCTGATCAGCTTCGATCTCGCGAAGATCCAGCTGATCCAGTCGAACCCGGACTCGCGCAAGAGCGACCCGAACCGCCTGTTCCCCGTCAAGATGTACTCGCAGGGAACGCTCTACACGCTCTACGTGTCCACGTACGCGCAGCAGCAGGCATGGGAGTATAAGATCAACATGCACCGGCGGCAGCTGCTCATCCCATAGCTCGATATCCGCCAGCCAAGTCCAGTCCGTCCAGTTCGGTGTCGTTCCTGATGTCCCAGCCCCATAATCAAGAGCGAGAAGGTGAAGAAAAAAAGTATGTTCCTGAAATGCGTTGACGAGTCTCCACTACAAACTCTGTTTTAATATTTAACCCCCTCAAATACAATAAGATCGCGTTTCATGTCTCTTTTCTAATTCGTCGAAAATGGCTTTGAAACAGAATTCTCATCCATCTTTTTATTGGCTGAAAAGCGATTATTTCTTGTTATTTCGGCCAATCACACATCTTTCTCTCGAGAAGAGCGCTTTTTTGCTTGTTCCCTCATGCACTTCGCCCCCACATTTGACATTGGAGTTTCGCAAAACGAAAACGCGGAAATGGAGCCCGCGATGGAGCGTCTGCGCGCGCTGCTGACCGCAGCCGTGGCGCGCAGCGGCGCGTACGAAGCCCCTCAACAGCACGTGAATAGAGATCACACTGGTGCAGCGGCGACGATGACCCCGGGTGCTGAGCTTGCTGTGGAGACACCAGCTGCTGGCACCAAGACTGCCACAGGATCGCGATCTACAGAAGCGCCAGCGTTGGACACTGCGGAATTCACGGAGGCCGATCGCTTTTTCTGGGACGCGCTCGTGTTCGAAGGCAATCACGACAGCGTGCACCAGCTCGTGGAAGACATCGGGCTACTGATCGCAAGCACGAACATATCGGACGTTAAATTGGTGCACTTGTTGAAGGTGCTGCTCGTGGATCCGCTTTTCCAGAGCGTCGGCGTGTTGCACGTCGTTCAGCGCACGTTCCGCGGGTTAAAGTACGCAAAGCGATGGGAGGCGCTGATCCTCGCATCGAATGAGCTGGTCGACGCAGTGTACGTGAAGATCTATGTTGTCGAGACGGCGAAGCTCGCATTGCACTTTTGGATGGAGATCCTGCTGGGATGCCAGCACTCCGCGGACCTGTACCAGCGCAATCATTCGAAGCTCGCGGACGTGGCCAAGTTTCTAGGGGAACGGCGTGTGACTGATACCAGCGACTCGGATCGCGTACGGGAGTGTGACGACATGATCAAGCATTTCATCCTCGCGTGCGCGGCGTTGATGCACTGTCACCGTGGGTACGAGCAGGAGAGCTACTTGCTTCAACTTGCGATGAAACAAACGCTCCGAGACGAAGATTTGAACCAACCGATGGCGACTGAGGCTGAGAAGTTGCTGCGTGAGACCGCGTGGGTGCTTCCAGTGGACAAGGTCGGCAAGTATTTCCCCTCGGTTGAAGGGAAGTGGGTCGTGGACGAGTTCTCAAGTGATCAGCACGCATCTGGCGCGAGCACGCCGCAGAATGCTGGATCTGTGCTGCTGCGCAAGACGAAAAACTGCGTTGCGCACGAGCTGAGCGCGACGATTCAGAACAGCGATGGCACGCCGAAGCTGCGCATGAACGGGTACTTGTTCCGGCAGATTTCCGAAATGCAGGTGCTTATCTCGCAACCAGAGAATATTCTGACGACGCCGTGGGAGCTGGAGGGGCACTGGAGTCAAGTGTACGAAGGCAATGCGGCGGTGAACCGATCGAGTGCCCCAGTTGTGTCAGGAGCGAGCACGCCGTGGACGTGTCATGCGTGCACCATGAGCAACGACGCGTCAGCTGCGAAGTGCGCCACCTGCGGCACCGAATCTCCTACGAAAGTGACGATCCAGACTTCGTTCGATGATGTCCAAGGGAGCAACCCCGCCCCATTTTCTGCGACGTTTGACTCGAGTTACTCCTTCATGCGAATGCAGTGGTCGCGTGGCGAGCAGCAGGGGGTCTGGCTGGCGAGAAAGCAAACGACCTCGCGACAGTTTGATATCGGATCCGGGATTTCTGCAGCCAGCAACACGATGACGGATTCGACGTACCTTCCGATGCACGCGTATTCGCCAGAAGGGAAAGCAGAGAACGTGCTCGTTCTCGAGAAGCCGATTGTCTCGTCCGGCTCGAATACCGAGATCACTGTTCAAGTGTGGATCCGACCACAGCGCCCTCATGCTGCGGGTGGGCCGGCGCAAGTCGTTCTCGGCTATGGGAGCGAGTTTCAGCTCTCAGTGACCTCAACTGGTGAACTCGTGTGGGAAGCAGCGGGAGGCGTCTACTCGTTGATCTCTTCGCAGTTGCTCAACTTCGACACGTTCTACCATGTCACGCTGTTGCTGGGCAAGCAGAAGATGGTAATGACACTCGACGGTGTGTCTGTTGGTGAAGTGAGCTACGACGACAACGTGAGAGGAAATCTGCTCTCGGCGAGGTCGCCGGTTTTCACGATTGGTGGAAGCTTGACTGAGGACAACGCAGGCGCAAAAATCGCGAATGTCTTTAACGGTGCGATTGTGGATCTGCGCATTTGGTCGAGTGCGCAGCCATCGATCTCCGTGATGACCTCTCTCTCCGGCAATGAAGACAACTTGCTTGGCTATTACCCACTGGTTGGGAGCTGTCAGCGAGTGCTGATGGACCACTCGAAGCAGGAGAATCATGCGTGTGTGTTTGAAGCGTACAGACACAGCGACGCTTTCGGTCGTAGCAAGTCGACTGCTGCCATCAAGAGCAATTTCGCGCCGACCAAGCAGCTGGAGACCCTCCCAGTGGTGCTTCATTTTTCGACGGCGCTGGGCAACGAGTTCATTGGAAGCGGCAGGTTCTCTCTAATCGATGGTGCAGATGCACTCTCGATTGATCGATCTAGCATGGGAGCAGCGCTGTGGCACTCGAATCCTGTATCGATATCTTCGGGCTTCCAATCCAGTTTCCAGTTCGATTTAGCCGGTGCTTCTACAAGTACTGTCTTCGTATTATGCGAAGCGACGTACTGGAAGGTTGCACCTTTGATTGGTGAAGCGAGTACTTTGTTCAGTGCGTCGAGCAGCTCAGTTGAGTCGCGCTTCGATAGATCTGCTCTCTTTGTGAGTATTGAGGCAGTTCAAGGTGGCGGTGGAAAGTGGAGATACACCATCGGGTTGTTCGTCAGGTCCAAGAACCACAACTACAAGCTTGGCCAAGCGAGACACGTCGTTTCTGAGACCACGGCTCCCGCGGTCCAAGTGAAGTACCTGCTACCGGAGAAGGTGTTGTCGGTCGAGCTTGGCGAAGGTGGTGCCGTCTTTGAGTGCGCAATCGATATTCCGCTTGCGCTGGGCATTCAGTTGGCTAGTTCGCTTCGAACCGGACTCATTTTCCCGGCAGCGACTTCGCAGATGAACTCTTCAAGCAGTGCTTCTGTCCGACTCAACCAATGGCGATTCCAGGAACTCGCTAATCCAGTTGACGACTCAGCTCCATCAGTGTTGGCTTCAGTGTATTCTGGAATTGCTTCCCTTCAGCCGGCGAATCACACTGGGAGCACCACTACTGGCAAACAGGAGAACACGGTAATTTGCACCCGATGCTCGACAGACGGCAGTGCTATCGAGCAGGAAAGCTTTGGATGCCAGACGTGTAACCTCATTCACGGAAACACGGTCTGCCGCATTTGCGCGTCGGTTTGCCACGAAGGTCACGAGCTCGTTGCGATGGGTGTCATGTCAGCTGCCTGTGCGTGTCACATTCGAGGAAGCGGTCTCTGTCGTTGCAGCACCCCTATGAGTGCGGATGACTTCCCGCAGCTCCAGCATCCTATCGCGACCTCGCTGTGGTGCTGCAGTAAGTGCACGGTTATCAATGCGATTGAGCTGAACGAATGTTCTATCTGCGGGAACAAAGCGCCTCGAGCACCCGCCTCGTCCATCTCAAGCCCACCTCAGCAGCAAGTATCAACCTCAAGAGCATTGGCATTGGTGGAGACCCCGAAACCAGTGGCCGTGAGCGTTGACTGGTCCTGCGAAGCGTGTACGATGCTGAACACGGCCGAAGCGACGAAGTGTTCGATCTGTGACACTCCTCGTCCGAAGGCAGTCGAGCCTGAAGCTCGCAGCGACGCCAGTGGCTTGATGACACTCTACAACGCAGCAGAAAATGTTGCCAAGCAGAACCAGTTGAGCGTGACGAGCAACTCGCCTTGGTTTTGCTCTGCGTGCACGATGGAGAACAAGAGCGCGGATGATGCTTGCTACATGTGCTCAACGCCGAGAGCTTCAGCAGTAGGCAGCACAGTTGATTCATCAGAGGTGATCACGGCGCTGCCTCCAGCGAAAACAGACCCGATCTTGCTCCCAACTCCAATTGATTTGACCCAGGACGAGAGTACTGTCACTGTGAAAAGAGCCACATCTACCATTCCAAGCGAGATCTCCTCTGGTGCCGTGGAAAACCTCAAGTTCCTCCGTGAATACAAGCACACTGTTGCTGAAGCAATGAGCCATAGCGAATTGGTTGACGCCATGCGAGTATCGTGTTGGGAAACGACTGCTGGAAAAATGGACATTTTGCTCCAGCAGAGCTTTGTCGCGGAGTACGTCGATGGCACGTACGCCGACAAAGACGGCTACCTGAGCGGTATCGCTCGATTCACCCAAGACGGTGTCTGGAAAATGGAAGGCAAGTTCAAGAAATTGACCCAGACGCAAGAAAATGCGTTGATGCTGCAATGGGATCGGTTTACAACCCGTTTCGATGGAAAGTGGTTCCGAGGAGATGGCTCTGGAGATTGGAAGTGCGTGTTGGCTCCTAGTTCGTCCGAGTTCCGAGGTCTGAATGTCGTGGAAGATTCAAAGGACCTGACGCAGCTTCAACCGTTCTATTCGGGCCTGATCAACATGAAGCAGAACCTCACGAACGTGTGCTACCAGAACAGTTTCCTGCAGACGCTGTTTATGACTCAAGATTTCCGACGGTTGATTCTGTCTTCCGAGCTCGAGCGTTATGTTTCTGTTCCGCAAGATGGAAGTCAGTCGACAGCTGGAAACGATATTCTCGGCTGTGTGCAGAACCTGTTCGCCCGAATGATCGCATCCCAGCGTCCTTCATTGGACTCACACGGACTGCAGCGCTGTTTGCCGGCAACTTTCCAAGCGGGCCGACAGCAAGACACTTCAGACTTCGCGCATTACTTGATTGATTCGTTGTCGGAGCATTTGAGCCAGCAGCAGGACACGGTGAATGGAGTCTCAGACATCTTCGGCGGCGTCCAAGCTACGGTTTTGGCATGTAAGACTTGTGGGAAGAAGTCTGTGAACAAGGAGTACTTCTGGGAGCTGCTACTGAACATGATCGATCTGCGATACACTCCGATCACGAGTATCACCGCTGTGAGCGGTTCGTCCATGGATATCGCGACACCAACAGGGTATGAGCGAATGAATCACGACGTGAACAAGGACAGAAACGGCGCACCGTATGTGTTCTTATGCGTGAAGAGATGTCCTGAACGCAAGTCGACGAGCTCGATGGACGTCGATGACGCGTCGGTCATGCCAATCACGGACTTGGTGGTTAAGGTCGCGCCATCTATGGATGTGCGTCCGACAATGCAGGGCTATGAACGAGTCGAGCTAGATTTGAATCTCGGAGGAAGCTTGAACGTTGTCGGAGGCAAGAAGCAAGTCTATCTGTTTACTCGACGTGAACCGAACGGCTCGCCGATCACAGATCTTCAAGTCATTTACGGAAACGAGTCTGTCCCTGATGGCTTCAAGCAGATTCGAGTCGATCTGAACCAAGGTGAAGGCACGAAGGTGTTTCTGTGCTACCGATGCGATATGCCAATTACGGACTTCAAAATCGTCAACAGCGGTATCCCCGGGTACAAGATGGTCGACCACCTTTTGAACTTAAGCCATGAAGATACAGTCAAGCAGTACCTCGCGTACCAAGTTGGTGGCAACGAGCCCTGCCTGACGGATCTGAAGCTCGTGGAAGGCGAAGAAGTTTCGCAGTACCAGAACGAAGGCTGGACGTCGATTGGCAGCCCAACGTCATTCACGTTTGATCCTAACCTTCTTGTCGAAGATCCTCCGGCGGTGCCGTCGCAATTGATGGTGCGAAGAGGCCACGGGAACCCGATCTTCGCAGTCGATGTCTTCCGTGCTCCGCGACAGGTTCCAAAGTACAATGACTACGAAGTCATTGACGTGTACCCTCAGGCGAACATGAATGATGTTCCATCGTTGCTGAAGGGCGATTGGATGGCGAGCGAAGACACCGACAGGACTCGAAAAGCGGTTCGAATTCACTCCGTGTCGGAACCGGTTTTAGAAACACTTGTCATCAAGGGCAGTTTCGAAGACAAGGGACAGATCTCCGCGGTCGCAAAGGTCACGTCGACGTGGTCGCAATCTGTGTCGAGCACGTCTTCGGATAGCAACCAAGTGTATCACGTGACGGGATACTGGAAGGGATCAAAGGTGAAGCAGTCCCAGCTGTTTGATGTGGAGCTTCGCCCCGACGCGGATTCGAAGCTGTATGCGATCAATGGTACTATTGGTGACGGTAAAGGTCGACCGGTGACTCTACATGGCACTCAGACCTCTCAATCGGTGAAGGTGAAGTGGCCGATCTCGGAGCTCTACGTGCTGCGAGGCGACGAAAAGGTCCCCGAAGGCGTCAAAGTGGTTCGCGAGACGTGCTCTGGTCGAAGCGGCAACCTTCTCGCGCAAACGTCGTCCCCTCATTCACTGTACTTGGCAGTGAAACGCGAAGAGACCCCTTCGAGTGGGTTGTACATCAGCGACATCTGTGTGGTCTACGGGGAGATTGACGTGGTGCCAGATGACTATACCTGCATCCAAACCACGCCTGGAGGCCATTCAGCAAATATCAACGACGGCACGACAGGGGTTCCGATCTTTATCTGCTACCGTCGTGCGAGTGGAGTTCCAAATGAAAAGGTGCTGATGGATCTGCAGCCAATGTGGACATCTGGACCGCAAGTCGACACTCTTCCGACTGGGTTTGCGAAGATCCAGCACACTCCGCTGGGAATGGAGGCGAACTTGAACCAAGGAACAACGGGAGTTGCGATCCACTTGTGTTTTGCCAAATCGGATCCTGCCGAGGTCGTGAAACCTGTCGAGAACCCTCTGAATGGCGAGTACGAGATCACATCGACGGCACCCGCCGGATTCGGAAAGTTCCTCTCATTGTCCGTGATGGAGAGTGTTTCCGAAGCGCGTGTTGTTGAGGGCAAGTTTGGCACGATCCTCCATGGTCATATGCCTGGTTCGTTCCGGGCCACGATGATCAAGTCTGCTCAAAAGCAGAAGCAAGTTCTACTGGGTTTGTGGAACGCAGAGTCTCAGGGCAACCCAACGACCATGACCGATTTCATGCCGGCGAGTTGTCCATTCGAGCTGACGTTGAGCGATAATGGAGACGAGCTAGACGGATGGTGGAGTGGAAACGACGAAACCACGACTGGTACGACTGGTAGTAGCCCGGTCGCTTCGAGTGGCGCGAGTGCAAGCAACAGCAACGTCGGCGGTGGAAGCTGGAAATTGATGAAGGACTCATATGTGCGCGTCGCTTTCAAGAAAGACTACGGAACCGAGTGGAAGGATGGAAGACTGATCTTCTCTGAGCGCGTTTGGCGTCACGACATTGCATCGATGCTCTCCAGGTTCGTCGCGACGCGCACACTCGGCGGAGACAACTCGCTCTCTTGCTCTCAATGTGATCGCAAAACCGAATCCCGCACTCACACAGTCATCGTGTCACCACCTGCGCATCTGATTCTCACCGTGAAGCGGATGTTTTACGACTGGACCCAGCAGAAGACGCGAAAATCGTTGCACGATGTCGAGTTCCCTGCGCTGCTGACGCTGCCTTCGTTGACGGAAGAAGACGAAGAAGTGGTGTTTGATACGCAAGACAATGTGAATCTGAAAGACAATCAGCGCAATCGCCACTACGGACTGTATGGAGTGCTGATTCACAGTGGCATGACAGCAAATTCGGGTCACTACTACAGTTTCTGCCGTGAAAGTGACGATTCCAGCGGGCAGCTCCATTTGGAAGACTCTCCATCGTCGCCGTGGATCAAGTTCAACGACATGAAAGTGGAGCGATCCAACTGGAAAGAGATCAATCGCCTCGTTGCGAATTCGGTCTCGGATGCGGTGTACCTGCTTCTGTACAAGAAGCTGAGCTACCCGGTTCCAGAGACAATGGTGAGTGCGTTGCAGGACGTGCCTGACAGCCCGAGCTCTGGAGGCGATGACGAGGAAGCCATGCTACTCGCGAAGGCGATGGCGCTGTCGATGTCTGCAGCTGGTCGAAAGCGCCACTCTGTGGACGAAAACGACGGCGAGCAGGAGACCAAGAGAGATGGGGAAGGCGATGAGAACCCTTCGCGTCGTCACATCCGATCGTCGATTCTGAAAGAGGTGCGTAGACTGCAAAATGATTCTTGCCTGTCTGTCTATGGGATTTGCTATGTAAGTGGCTAACTTTTCTTTCGGCTGTTTGCTTGGTTTTTTGAAATGTTATTTAGGTGGAGAAGGAGAACACGGCTTTCCTGCGAGATACGCTGGGGGCGACGTCGAGTCCGCTGCATGCGGACGACCTGCACACTCTTCTTGTGCTTCGACACTCGCTCCCGTTGCATCTCCGAGCAATCCTGGACCAGGTTCAAGGATAGAGATTGCGATGTGAAAGCGAATTTATGCTCATCAAGTTAGAAGACGGATCGAGATAGAGGTTGGTGACAGAAAGGAATACGATCTACATTTCTGTTTTGATTTGCTTGTCTTTTGCTGTTGGAAAACGTTGGTGCTTGCTTGTTTTGTATTGATTGCTTCAAATTAAGGACACTCACCTGAGAGACGAGCAGCGAGCTCAAGAGAAGAAGAAAAAGGAAAAACAAAAGAAAAGCTCATGCACGACGACGTACAGAAAGCAAAAACTGGACAGCGAAATGCAATACGGAAATCGAAAAGAGAAAGCAGCAGACAAGACAGCAGCAGCGAGGAGCGCAACAGTAGAAGAAGCTCAGTCAGCACAGCCAAGGACGCTTTCTTCCACAGACTCCACTGGTCTGTCAATCAGGCTGCAACGGCGCACAGGCGGGGGCGTTTGAACACACCGACTTCGCCGGCCTGTTCCCACTCCGCAAGCGTGTTTCGGTACGTCTGGATCAGAAACTTGAGCGCCGTCGGTCCCCCGATCACCGCTTCGAACTTGTCACGGCTGCGGATATCCACCAAATTCAACGACGGCATGTCCGCCGAGATCGCGTACACCGCAGCAGACGTGAGCTTCGTGCAGCCCCAGAGACGCAACTCCTTCAGGTTGCGAAGCGAAGCCACGATGCGCAGAATAGCAGCGTCCGTCACGCGCGAGCACTGGGAAAGATTTAGGTTCTCCAGCTGCGGCAGCGAGTCGCAGATGATGTCGATCGACTTGTCAGAGATCTTGTAGCAGTAGCGAAGGTTCAGATCCTTCAACTTTGGCAGAGCACCAGCAATGGCAGCGACAAGCCTGGAGGAAACAAAGGATTTGCAACAACAAGGTCAGACCAACTATAGATAAAGATCTCTGCTTCAACAAACAAATCTGAGTAGCACATACTTGTCATCCACTTTGTGGCAGTAGCGCAAGTTGAGACGAGTGAGCTTGCTGCACTTCTCCACCACGTGCACAATGGACTTGTTGTCGACGTTGTGACAGCCCCACAGACTCAGATCCTGGAGGCTCTCGCAAAGAGCGATGTTGCGCACGTCGTCGCCGCGCACAGTGTGACAACCAAGCAGGTCCACGACACGAAGTGTGTTACTGTTGTTCTTTAGCAGCAGCTCCAACGCCTTGCTGTCAATAGCCATGTCACGAAAATGGAGCTCGCGCAGGTTCGTGCAGACGTCAGCCAGAATCAGCAACTGGAGTTAAAAGAAATAGCACACACAAAGATGAGTTAGCTCATGAGCATCACAGTTCATCACAATTCACACACGTCAGATCACTTACCCCTTCAGCGCCAAGAGTGTCGCAGCGATTGAGATCCAGCACTTGAAGACCCGAGAGAGCTTCCTTCGTGAACGCAGATTCCTTCAGCACTTCAGCCGTGAACGCGTCACAGCTCGCAAGATGAAGTTCCTTGAGCCCGCCACCAACAGTACCATTGCGCGAATGCTTCAGCAAGCCCTTCCAGAAAGACCCCGGCTGCTGGTTGTCCTTGGCCTTGCACAGGTGCGGGTTCTTGTTGGCGCACTCCGAGCACTCGTCACAGTACGACGTGAAACGCGTCGCGATCGGCTCGTCCATGAGCCACTTCTTGGTCTGCATAAGCGCGAAGCGGTCCTGCATCGGCAGGAACTCCATGATCATCTGCAGACTCTCCGAGGACACGGACGCCTGGAGCCAGTCCTTGCCGTTGTTATTCAGCTTGTCGTATTTCGGTGCTGCAATCCGCGCCATCTTGGTGCGGTCTTCTTTTGGTATCTCTCGCTCTCTCTTGATATCCCACTTGATCGTATAATAAACTTGATATTCTCCTTCTAGTCGATGTCTGCACTCAGTAGGTTTGCCAAAACGCCGTGCGGGTTTCGTGAGTGCGCTGGTTGATCCACTGGTGCTGCGGGCAGTCCTTCAGCATTACTCGAACGCGCAGGACGGACGGGTGTGGCGAGGAAGAAGGGGGAGAGGGAAGAAGACGGGAGCGAACGGAGCTCGCAGAAATATCGCGTAGTTCAGTTCACGGGGTCTTTTCGCTCTCTCGCTTGTTTGTATACTAGGGCGCTCGTGGGCTTGGCGGCGCTTCTTCGACCTGCTTTAACTGTTGCTTGGCGTGCTTGTGCTGCGGCGTGCTGGTTCTGTTGTGTGAGCTCATGGCTCATAGAGATAGGTAGATGCAAAGAACGACCGACACGAGAGCGAGGGAAAGAAAGGCTGGCGAAACATTACGCCCTGGAGTGTGCTCATCACGCAAAATATCATTCGTGTCTATGCGGTTGACTGCGAGTTTGTATGCTGGGAATGGAAAGTTGAACTGTACTGTAAAGATGGCAGCTTTGTAAACTACAAATTTGGCCTCGCAACCAGCGGGAATGCATTTAGTGAGAACCTGAGAAATGCAAAAATATACACAGCGCACGGTATAAACAGTTTATCGCGATACCACCAGCGCGATCATATACCACAGGGTATGCAATAATAAGGTGTTGCAGCTGGCTCAACAGACCCGTGCGACATGTGCATGGGTGGCAAATGAAGCGGCGCAATCGCGATGCGCCTGTGAACATGAATTCATGAATGCTTGGCTTCTCAACAGCAGAGCAAGTGAGCTCTGCTGTCCGTGAAGCGCTTGCTCTGTGGGCTCTGAATTTGTCAGATGGCGGCCGGCCACTGGCTGAACACGCTGGTGACGACGCGGACCTGTCGGCATCTCAGTGGCGCTACAGTACCACACGCGGCACGAGAGAATGAGAAAACAGAAGGCGCCGGCAAACGCGTGAAGAGAACAATGTGCAGCTGGCAAGAACTACGACTGCGGGTCATCCCTCTAGGACGCACTGCGTGCGTGGGAATGAAAATTAGCCTGTAAAAGTAGAAGACAACGGTGCGTTCATGGACGTGTACGCTGCGGTATGCACTACGCGTGTATTGGATGCGTGTGCAAGGCTCCCTCGACAGTGCAAACTCTCTTGTTGTGTGTCTGTAGCTGGACGCATAGCCTGGCTGTGAGTTTCTCCCTCTACATTCACATTGTGGACACGAGACTAGCGCTTTAGAAGCGAAACGCAATGCTAGCAAACCCTCATGCGAGCGTGTGAAAACTGACATTATTTATTGAATTGACGATGTGTGTGTGTTTTATTATCAGAACCAAGCAGCAATTACTGGACCCTTCGTATCATGTTCGTCCCTCGCATGATCAGGCAGCCAGCGTGATCAGCGGGATGAGGTCGCACTTGGGGTTGAGCGTTACCTTCTTGAGCCCATCGGTGTACAATATGCTCACGTTGAGCTGCTTGAGCGGCTCCTGCAGCAGCGCCACCTGGGACGAGAATGGCGCGCTCTGCTGGCCCGTGAGGAAGAACTGCGCGCGGCCGGTGACGAGCGCCTTGATCATCTTACCCGCGTGCGGCAGGTTAGCGGTCGTGTTGGCGATCACGACGTCAAAGAGCTGGTCCGACATGCCGCGCGGCACGCCTTCTTCCGGCACGGATGACACAGCGTAGCCCACGTAGTTCTGCTCGTGGTACATGGACAGGTTGAGCGCGCCGATGCCGTCGAGCCCGGCGTGGCCCATGTTGTGCGCGGTCACGTTGATCGCGATCCGGATGGCCGTGGCGTCGCAGGACGAGATCGTGATGTGGCTGATCGTTGCAGGCGGCTCGGCGAACTGGTTCATGCCGAGCACCTCGAGCGTGCGGTGGAACTTGAGCCCGCCCTTCGTGAGGCCGATCGCGCGCACGCTGAGCTCGGCGTGGGCGTCCAGCTCGAGCGACTTTTGCGTGAGTAGCACACTCGCCATGTCGGCGAACACCTGCGGCTCCGGCACGTAGGCGTTGTCGCTGATGAGGAAGTCGTACTCCTGCTTGCCGGACTTGAGATCGAGCGCCGGGAGCTCGATCGTTGCAAAGGTTTTGCCCTGGTAGAGCAGCTTGGCCTGGGTCTTCTTGGTCTTCGCGTGGAACTGGATGTCGTGCTTGAAGCGCAGGCTCAGATTCACGCCGAGCGTTTGCACGCCCGCACCTTGCTCCACGTGCACGATGTCGAGGTAGTTGAGCGAGATCGCGACCTTGTCGGCATTGTGCTGGAAGATCGCGCTGGCGACCGCGAACCAGAGGATGAGCAAGATCACAACGATCGCGACGACCACCGAGGCCACTACGGCGCTGATCCACTTGCGCTTGGAGAGCCGCCACCAGCAGAAGCGCTTGGTCTTTTTGGATGAACCAGCAGCATCGTCGTCTCGGAGCTCCTTGTCGACGTCGCTCGGCTCGATCGTGACGGATTTGATGTCCGTGTCGCGATAGAACGAGCCCTTGGGGCTCTTCGCAGCTTCGGTGTGGCTTTGCGACTGCATCATTCTGTTGTGTTTGACAAGCGGAAAGAGTGGGGGATTCCGGTGCACTGCGGTTAATCGGAGAGTGGCTCGGCTCCTGTGGTTCTGGTGCTTTGACAGCGAGTGCGAAAGTGAAAGTGAACCAGAAGAGACCAGAACCAGTGATCTCCTCGCAAGCACATAGGGAGACTGTTGTGTGTGTCTCTCGCTGGATTGGCGCTATCAGCATCCATCGTTCGCCGTTCGCGCTCAGCGTGGGTCTTCAGTGTGCTCATTGATGCCCTTTTGATACTTTTGGTGGTGATTGGGCCGGCGACTTATGGTAGACGTCAACAGCCGTCAACAGCGGCTCCTGTTGACGCGCCAGTCCCAAAACGAGACATCTCCATTCAGCATCATGGGTGTGATCTCTATGTGCACTTTCTCGGGTCACTTAATCACGAGTGTCAGAGTGAGAGAACCGTCTGTTGTGTGTGCTGTCAGTCAACATGCTCGCTCGCTCGCCTCAGCCATCGAAGTTGGTGGTAGCGGTGGTGGCGGTGGTGACGGTGGTGGCGGTGGCGGCGGTGGCGGCGAGGCATGAGTACCAAGGGCCAATGCTGAATGGAGCTCTTGGCACCCCGCATGTCATAGCTACGAATGGATTTGGGCAGTTCTTCATGCTCGCCGTACCCACCGCTGCATACCCAGCGCCAGCAAGACAAGGAAGGGATAAGGCACCAAAACCACGCGAAATGGTCGCCGAAAAGTGCTCGAGTAAACAATATTACGTATCATCACCGGAAGGAAGCAAGCCTTTCAGCGAAAGGGCATCAACGTTGCGCATGATGTTGACAAATAGGTCCTCCTTGCTTTTCGTGACGAGTCAGTCACTCTCTCATGTTCAAGCTCAAAGCAGATATGTATTCAAGATTGCACCTCACGCAGACCACTGTAGTTCTCCATTAGTCCGCTCTATCGGCCCACAGGTCGCTTCGAACAGTGAGATGGTGGGTATTCACATCCGCTTCTGCCTTCTTTCCAACGTGGAACCCCTGACCAAGGAGGTGAGCTCGTAGATTGCCGTCTAATTCGTACATTGCGCTGGAAAGCGTGCTCGCAAGCCATTTGCTCTTCTTTAGCTGCTTGACTTTGTCGGTAAATCGCTGAATAACGTGGAATGGGTCTTGCTTAACTTCAACGGCGCTGTCGAAAACTCTCTCAGCTAGGTTTCTGTTCACATTCGCATTATCACAAACAAAAAAGCGCGGCCCGTCAGACGCGCTTACCTTATTACGCAGGGACACGAGGGGAGCCTCAGTTTCTTCATATTCTCCGATCGTGTTCGGGCCATTATCTAGCCGATCTTATTCTGGACCAGTAGCAGCATACGGACCCGAGAAGATTGTTCTTTCTCGCTATCTGGGCCGTGCACCGTTTTCTTGCAGGATTTCTGTGAATAGTCGAGTCTCAACACCTTTGCGCATTCAGTGCTACACATAATTGCTGCAGATACGCTCGCATATGGCTCTGTGTACATCATCCACACGCGCTTCGCTACCTGAGCATCGACAACGCTGCCCTTGGACATACAGTGCTGCTAAAAACTATAGGCGCACCCATACTTTTGCAAACGTGCAGCCAAAAAATAATTTTCTGAAAACAAAGCTCGACTCAAAGACTTTAGATACAGTCCGCGACAATGGTCCATGAACAAGGTCGATTTTCGCCAATCAGAATCAATTTTTTGTCTTTTTTTGACAATAAATACAGAATTTTAGCCAACAAGGTTGTTGTGCCCGTCTTCGACAGGCCATATTTTAGGTTCGATTGAAAGGTTGCTGGGTTGTTGAATGGAGCATATATTCACTATATATTTGGTATGGATGTTTAAATTGGTTTTGTTGGGTT